>JANZXR010029506.1:0-14599 GCA_027575705.1 Erythroxylum echinodendron | reverse complement strand
GGGAGACCATGACATAGAAGTGTCCTATGTGAATTATGTGCTTATGTGCTTGTGATCATGGTCAATTGAGATCATGAATGAAATGAATTATGTGCCTAATTGTGAATTGTACTTTTGTGATTGGTTGTGATTAATTGGAAATGTGTTTCATAGTATGACATGCATTTCATTCATGAATGCATGATCAGCTAAATGGGAGTTGTGACCAGAGCAGCCACCGCTCAGAGCCTTTTGGCTCAACGATTTATGTGGAGGCTCGAGCTCCCCAGTGCTTCAGAGCCTCAGGCTCACTGTGATTCAGAGCCTATGGGTCAATGATTAATGCGCCCAGTTTTGGGATAGAATGACCTACGGGCGTCCCGGTGCGCACCCTAGGGTAATGGGGTGTTACACCGTTAGCACAACTTCAGTAAGCAAAACATTCAGTTGGCACGATCTCTAGGCATATTCGGTGGAAAAAACAATCCGTTTGCACAGGGGTAAGCATATTTGGGGGGAAAAGTAGCCAGCTGGGTAACTTCAATTGGTAAAACAGCCCGTTGACATGGTTGCTAGACACCTTTGGTGGGAGAAATGGAAAATTGGCCAATTGGCACACCTTCGTTGGGCAAAATAGCCCATTGGCACGATCTTTAGGCATATTTAGCAGAAAAACAATCCGTTGGCACAGTGGCTAGGCACCTTCAGTGGGCAAAAAAATCCATTGACATGGTCGCTATGCACCTTGGGTAGACAAAACAACCCATTGGCACGGTCGCTAGACAACTTTGCTGGGTAAGACAACCTATTGGCACAGTCACTAGACACAATTGATGGGCAAAACTACTCGTTGGACACCTTCGGTGGGTAAGACAGCCTTTTGGCACTTTCGTTAGGCACAATTTGTGGGAAAAATAACCCATTGGGCACCTTTGGTGGGTAAAACAGCCTACTGAAACTGCACTAGGCACCTTCGGTGGGCAAAATAGCTCATTCATATAGTCGCTACACACCCTCAGTGGGCAAAATAGCTCATTGGTACAGTCACTATGCACCTTGGTTGGGCAAAACAGCCCGTTGGCTCAGTCGCTAGGCACCTTCGATTGACACAGTCGCTAAGGGGAAAAACAGTCAGTTAGCACACCTTCGATGGGCAAAACAGTCTGTTGGCATGGTCGCTATGCACATTCGGTGGAGAAAACAATCCATGGCACAGTAGCTAGGCACCTTCGATGGGAAAATCAGCAGGTTGGCATATTATCTAGGCCCCTTTAGTAGGCAAAACAACTCGTTGACACAGTCATTAGGTAGTTAAATGGGCAAAACAGCCTACTGGCATGATTGTTAGGGAACTTTGGTGGGAAAAATAGCTTTTTGGCACGTTCGATAAGCATCTTTGGTGGAAAATTAGTCAGTTGGGCACCTTTAGTGGGCCAAACAGCCCATTGCCTTGGTTGCTAGGCATCTTCAGTAGGTAAAGTAGCCCATTGGACAACTTTGGTGGGTAAAATAGCCTGTTGGAAAACTTGGTGATAAAACAACTCGTTGGCACGTTGTCTATGCCCCTTTAGTGGACAAAACAACTTGTTGGTAGAGTCATTAGGTAGTTTAGTGGGTAAAACAGCCTATTGGCATGGTTGCTAGGCACCCTCAATGAGAAAAATAGTCTGTTGGAACACGTTCAGTGGGCAAAACAGTCCATTGGCAAAGTTGTTAGGCACCATCAATGAGCAAAACAACCAGTTGGCATGGTCGCTAGACACCTTCAGTGGGATAAACGACCCACTGGGCACCTTCGATAGGCAAAACTACCCGTTGTCATGGCGACTAGGCACATGTGATAGGAAAAATAGCCTATTGGGTAAATTTAGTTGATAAAAAAGCCCATTCGCATGGTCGCTAGGCACCTTTCGTGGGAAAAACATAAAGTTGGCCAGTTTCGGTGGGAAAACAACCTGTTGGCATGATTATTTGGAACCTTCGGTGATAAAAAAAGCCCGTTGTGCAAAAAAAACTCATTGGGTGTCTTTGATGGGTAAAATAACCCGTTGGCACACCTTCGCTAGGCAAAACAATCTGTTGGCACAGTCCCTAGGAACATTCTATAGAAAAAATGATCTGTTAGCACGGTGGCTAGGCACCATCGATGGGAAAAACAGTCCATTGGCATGGTCACTAGGCACACACGAAGAGAAAGATAGTCCGTTGGCACACCTTTGGTGGCAAAACAGTCCATTGCCATAGTCGCTAGTCACATTTGGTGGAAAAATGGCCCGTTGGCACACCTTCGGTTGGCATAACTACCCGTTGGTAGACCTTCAGTGGGCGAAATAGCACAATGGTACGATTGCTAGGCACCTTTGGTGGGAAAAATAGCATGTTGGCACACCTTTAATGGGAAAAATAGCCTAATGGTACACCTTCGCTAGGTAAAACAATCTGTTGGCGTGGTCTCTAGGCGCATTTGGTGGAATAAATAATCCGTTGGCACTGTGTCTAGGCTCTTTCGATGGGTAAGACATTCCTTTGGCATGGTCGCTATGCACCTTGGGTGGGCAAAACACTAGACACCTTTGTTGGGAAAAACAACCTGTTGGCACAGTTGCTAGTAGTCATTTGTGGGTAAGACAGCCCGATGGGAACCTTTGGAGGGTAAAATAGCCAGTTGACATGGACGCTAGTGGAAAGATAACCCATTCACAAGGTCGCTAGGTACCCTCGATGGGAAAAACAGACCATTGACATGGTCATTATGCACCTTAGTTGGACAAAACAGCTCGTTGGCATGGATGCTAGGCACATTCGGTGGAAAAATCAATACATTGGCACAGTGGCTATGAACCTTCGGTGGAAAAAGCAATCCATTGGCACAGTGGCTAGGCACCTTTGTTGGACAAAACAGTGTGTTGCCATGGTTGTTAGGTAGTTCAGTTGGTAAAACAACCTGTTGGCACGATTGCTAGGCACCCTCGATGAGAAAAATAGTTTTTTGGTACACCTTTGGTGGGTAAAACAGTCGATTTGCAAAGTCGCTAAGCACAATTGATGGCCAAAACAACCAGTTGATATGTTTGCTAGGCACCTCCAGTGGGATAAACAACCTACTGGGCATCTTCGGTGGGTAAAATAGCCCGTTAGCACACCTTTGGTCAGAAAAAGGTCCGTTGGGCGCCTTCAGTGGTTAAAATAGCTCATTGGCACACCTTTGGTGGGCAAAATAGTTAGATGGCAAGGTGGCCAGGCACTTTTGGTGGGAAAAACAATCCGTTGGCACGGTCGTTAGGAACCTCAATTGGCAAAACAGTATGTTGGCATAATTTCAAGGCACCCTTGATGAGAAAAATAGTCTGTTGACAAATCTTCATTAGGCGAAACAATACATTGGCACAGTCGTTAGGCACCATCAATGGGAAAAACAACTAGTTGGCATGATCGCTAGGCACCTTCGGTGGGATAAACAGTCCATTGGGCACCTTTGATAGGCAAACCAGCCCAGTGGCACGGTGGCTAGGCACCTTTGTTAGGAAAAACAGCCTATTGGGTAACTTCAGTTGGTAAAACAGCCCATTGGAATGGTCGCTAGGCACCTTTGATGGGAAAAACAGAATGTTGCCCATCTTTGGTGGGCAAAACAACCTGTTGGCATGATTGCTAGGCACCCTCATTGGGCAAAACAACCCTTTGACATGGTCATTAGGTAGCTTCGGTAGGTAGAACAGCCCATTGGCATGGTGGCTTGGCACCTTTGGTTAGAAAAATAGCTTGTTGGGCACCTTCGATGGGTAAGATAGCCCATTTTTTGCACCTTTGCTAGGCAAAACAGTCTGTTGACATGGTCGATAGGCATATTCAGTCAAAAAAACAATCTGTTGGCACAGTGGCTAGGTACCTTCAGTGGGAAAAACTATCCGTTGGCATGGTCGCTAGGAAAAATAACACGCTAGTATGGTCGCTAGGCACCTTTTGTGGGAAAAATAGCCTGTTGGCACACCTTCGGAGGAAAAATAGCCAGTTGGCACACCTTCCCTAGGCAAAATTGTCCATTGGCAGGATCTCTGTGCATATTTGGTGGAACAAAATAGCCCATTGGCATGGTGGCTATGTACCTTTGGTGGGAAAAACAGCTTGTTGGGTAATTTGGGTTGGTAAAACAACCAGTTGGTATGGTCGCTAGGCACCTTTGGTGGGAAAAACAGAATGCCAACCAAAGTTGGCACGGTTGCTAGGCACCCCCGTTTGGCAAAACATTAATATGGTCCTTAGGCACCTTCGGTGGGTAAAATAGCCCGTTGGCATAGTAGCCAGGCTCCTTCGGTCAAAAAACAACCCATTTGGTTCATTCAGTGAGTAAGACAACCCGTTGGTGCACCTTTGCTAGGTAAAATAGTTAGTTGAAACGGTCACTAGGCATATTCGGTCAAAAAACAATTCGTTGGCATGGTGGCTAGGCACCTTCAGTGGGTGAAACAATCCATTGGCACAATCGCTAGGCAAAATAACACGTTGGTACATTCGCTAGGAACCTTTGGTGGGAAAAACAACCCATTGGCACACCTTAGGTGGGAAAATAACCTTTGGCACACCTTTGCTGGGTAAAACATTCCGTTGGCACAATCTATGGGCACATTTAGTGGAAAGAAGCAGTTCGTTCGCACAGTCACTAGGTAAAATGGCACATTGGTATGGTCGCTAGACTCCTTTGGTGGATAAAATAGCCCGTCGGTATAACTTTGCTAGGCAAATCATTCCATTGGCATAAACTCTGAGCACATTTGATGGAAAAAACAATCTGTTGGCACGACGGCTAGGCACCTACAATGGGAAAAACATCTAGTTGATATGTTCTTTAGGCACATTCGGTGGAAAAAACAATTCGTTGGCATGATGGCTAGGTACCTTGGTTGGCACGGTCGCCAGGCACCTTTGGTTAGGAAAAACAGCTCGTTAGCACGTTCACTGCGCACCTTTAGTGGGAAAAACCGCTAGTTAGCACACCTTTGTTGGGCAAAATAGTTCGTTCGTATGGTCGCTAAGCACATTCGGCGCAAAAACACAATCCATTATAACTATAGCTAGGCATCTTCGGTGGGAAAAACAACCCGTTGTCACATTGCCAAGGCCCCCTCATTGGGGAAAACAACTCGTTGGCATAGTCATTAGGCAGTTTAGTAGGCAAAATAGCCTATTGGCACAGTTACTAGCCACTTGCGATGAGAAAAACAGTCCGTTGGCACATCATTGGCAGGCAAAACAGTCCGTTGGATAACTTTTGTGGGTAAAGCAGCCCGTTGACACATTGTCTAGGCCCCTTCAGTGGGCAAAACAACTCGTCTGCACTGTCGTTAGGCAATTCGATGGGTAAAACAACCTATTGGTATGGTCCCTATACACATTTGGTGGAAAAATGGCCCGTTAGCATATCTTCTGTGGGCAAAACTACCCGTTGGTGAATCTTCAGCGGGCAAAATAACACAGTGGTACGGTCGCTAAGCACCATTGGTGGCAAAAAATAACCTGTTGGCACACCTTTGGTGGGAAAAATAGGCTGTTAGCACACCTTCGCTAAGCAAAACAGTACATTGGCACAGTCTCTAGGCACATTCAGTGGAAAAACAATCTGTTGGCATGGTGTCTAGGCACCTTCGGTGGATAAAACAATTCATTGGAATAGTCGCTATGAATCTTGGTGGACAAAATAGGCCATTGGCATAGTCACCAGATACCTTTGTTAGGAAAGACAACCTGTTAGCACAATTGCTAAGAACACTTTGTGGGTAAAACAGCCCATTAGCACAATAGCTAGGCACCTTTGATAGGCAAAACGACCCATTGGCACAGTAACTAGGCACCTTTGGTGGGAAAAATAGTCAGTTGGCATAGTCGCTAGGCACTAGTGGTGGGCAGAACAACCCGTTGGCATAGTCGCTAGGTAGTTTCGACCGGCAACAACCCATTGGGCATCTTCGGTGGGAAAAATAGCTCATTGGACACCATCGGTGGGAAAAATAACTCATTGGCACACCTTTGGTGGGTAAAATAGCACCTTGGCACGGTAGCTAGGTACCTTTGATGGGAAAAACAAGCCACTGTTACACCTTCGGCAGAAAAAATGCACCTTTGGCACACCTTTGCTAGGTAAAATAGTCCGTTGATATGGTCTCTAGGCGTATTCAATGGAACAAACAATCAGTTGACATGTTGGCTAGGAACCTTCGATGGGAAAACAATTCATTGGCATGGTTTCAATGCACCTTGGGTGGGCAAAACAACCCATTGGCATGATCGTAAGACACCTTTGTTGGGTAAGATAGCCTGTTGGCACGATCATTAGGCATAATTAGTGGGAAAAACAACCGGTTGGGCACTTTCAGTGGGTAAAATAGCCCGTTGGCATTAGGGACCTTCCTTGGGAAAAATAGCCTATTTGCACAGTCGCCAGGCACCCTTGGTGGGCAAAACAACCCATTGACACAGTCACTATGCACCTTGGTTAGGCAAAACAACCCATTGGCACTGTTTCTAGGCCCTTTCTATTTGAACGGTCGCTAGAAAAACTATGGTGGGAAAAACATCCACTTCGTACTTCTTCGGTGGGCAAAACAGTCCATTGGCACAGTGGGTAGACACCTTCGGCTAGCAAAATAGTCCATTGGCTAACTTCAGTTGGTAAAACAGTACATTGGCACTGTTGCTAGCAACTTTTGTAGGAAAAACAGAAAGTTGGCCACCTTCGAAGGGAAAAACACCCATTGACATGGTCGCTAGGCACCTTCGTTGGGGCAAACATCCCGTTCACATAGTCGTTAGGCATCTTTGGTGGTAAAAATAGCCCGTTGGCACAGTGGCTAGGCACATTCAATCAAAAACGAGCTCGTGGGTAAAACAGCCCGTTGGCATGACTTTACTGAGGAAACCAATCTATTGGCACTGTGGCTAAGCACTTTTGGTGGGCAAAACAGTCAGTTATTACGCCTCTAGGCACCCTTGATGAGAAAAATAGTTTGTTGGCATACCTTTGATGGGTAAAACAATCCATTACCACAGTTGCTAGGCACGTTTGGTTGAAAAACTGGTTCGTTGCCACACTTTCTGTGGGTAAAATAGCATGTTGGTACAATCACTAGGCACCTTTGGTGGGAAAAACATCTCATTGGCACACCTTCAGTGGGAAAAATAGCCCATGCCATTTGCATGGTCGCTAGGCACCCTTGGTGGGCAAAACAGCCCATTGACACAGTTACTATGCACCATGGTTGGGCAAAACAACCCACTAGCACTGTTGCTAGGCACCTTTGATTGGCACGGTTGCTAGATAACTTTGGTAAGAAAAACAGCCAATTAGCATACCTTCGGTGGGTAAAACAGTCCGTTGGCATGGTGGCTAGGCAGCTTTGGTGGACAAAACAGTCTATTGGCTAACTTCAGGTGGTAAAACAGCACATTGGCATGGTTGCTAGCAACTTTGGTGGAAAAAACAGAAAGTTGGTCATCTTCAGAGGGCAAAACACCATAGAGACGGTCGCTAGGCACCCTCATTAGGCAAAACATCCCGTTTAAATGGTTGTTAGGTAGCTTTGGTGGGCAAAATAGCCCATTGTCATGGTGGCTAGGCACATTCGATCGAAAAACTTCCCGTTGGGCACAGTCGATGGGTAAAATAGCCTATTGACACGTCTTTGTTGGGGAAAACGGCCAGTTGGCATAGTCGCTAGGCATGTTCGGTGGAAAAATGATCTATTGGAACAGTGCCTAGGCACCTTTGGTGGGCAAAACAGTCCGGTATTACGGTGTCTAGGCACCCTCAATGAGAAAAATAGTTTGTTGGCACACCTTTGATGGGCAAAACAATCCATTGGCACAGTCGCTAGGCACATTTGGGGGGAAAAATGGTCCGTTGGACCTCCTGTGGGTAAAATAGCACGTTGGTACAACCACTAGGCACTTTTGGAGGGAAAAACATCCTGTTGGCACACCTTCGATGGGAAAAATAACCCGTTGGCACACCTTCGCTGTGCAAAACAGTCCATTGGCACAGTTCTTGGCACATTCCATAGAAAAACAATCTATTGGCATGGTGGCTAGGCACCTTTGGTGGGCAAAACAATCCATTGACATGGTCGTTGTACACCTTGGGTGTGCCAAAAAGCTAGTTGGCATAGACGCTAGACACATTTGTTGGGAAAAACAGCCAATTGGCACAGTTGCTAGGAGCCTTTGGTGGGCAAAACAACTTGTTGGCATGTTCGCTAGACACCTTTGGTGGAAAAACATCCCGTGGGGCACTTTTAGTGGGAAAACATCCCATTCGAACATTTGCTATTCTCCTTAGGTGGTAAAACAACTCGTTGGCACAGTTGCTAGTCACCTTTTGTTGGGAAACAACCCTTTGGAATGGTTTGTAGTCATCTTCAGTTTGTAAAACAACCCATTGGAATGGTTGCTAGGCACCCATTGTGGGAAAAACAGTCCATTGTGCTCCTTTATTAGGTAAAAAAGCCCGTTGACACTGCCGTTAGGCATTTACAGTAGGCAAAACAACCCGTTGGCACGTTCACTAGGCACATTTGGTGGAAAAATAGCTTGATGGGCACCTTCGTTAGGTAAAACAATATTTTGACACAACCGCTAGGCAACTTCGGTGGGCAAAAGAGCCTGTTGACATAGTCCCTAAGCACCCTTGCTTGGCAAAATAGCCCTTTGGCTCAGTTGCTATACACCTTGGGTTAGTAAGAAACCCGTTGGCACAGTCCCTAGGCACATTTACTGGAAAAAACAACGTGTTGAGACACCTTTGGTGGGCAAAGCAACCCATTTGCCTACTTTTGATGGGCAAAATAGCCCATTGGTGAGGTCGCTAGGTACCTTCGGTGGGAAAAATAGCCCATTGGCACGCCTTCGATAGGAAAACAATCAGTTGACACAGTTGCTAGGCACCATCGGTGGGCAAAACAACTCGTTGGGCAACCTAAGTGGGTAAAACAGCCCGTTGGCATGGTCATTGGGCGTCTTGGGTTGACAAAATAGCTTGTTGGCACGGTCGCCAGGCACTTTCGAGGGGCAAAATAGTTCGTTGGCAAGGTCACTAGGCACGTTGGGTTTACAAAACTACCCATTTGCATCGGTGGGCAAAACAGCCAGTTGGCACAATCGCTAGGCATATTTGGCAAAAAAATGGCCCCTTAGCACACCTTCGGCGTGAAAAATAGGACATTGATACAGTCACTAGGCACCTTTGGTTACAAAAATAACTCGTTGGCACACCTTCGGTGGGAAAAATAGCCCTTGTGCACACCTTCACTGGACAAAACAGTCCATTGGAAAAATAGTCCATTAGTACAGTGACTAGGCACCTTGGCAAAACAATCCATTGGCATCGCCGCTATGCACCTTGGGTGCACAAAAAAACCTATTGCCACGGTCACTGGACACCTTTTTTGGGTAAGACAGAACGTTGGCATGGTCATTAGGCATAATTGATAGGCAAAATAGCTCGTTGGGCACCTTCTACCCATAACCTATTGCCACGGTCACTGGACACCTTTTTTGGGTAAAACAGCCCGTTGACACAATCGTTAGGCACCTTTGGTGGGAAAAATAACCCATTCACACAGTCGCTAGGTACCCTCGATAGGTAAACATCCCGTTGGAGTGGTCACTAGGCACCTTTGATTGGCATGGTCGCTAAACAACTTCTATGGGAAAAACAAGCAATTGGAACACCTTCGGTGGGCAAAACAGTCCGTTGACACAATCGCTAGGCACATTCACTAGAAAAAACAATTCGTTGGCACGGTGGCTATGAACATTCGATGGGCAAAATAACTCGTTGACGCGGTCACTATGTACCTTAGTTGGGCAAAACAGCCCGTTCACATGGTCGCAATGCCCCTTCAACTAGCACGGTCGTTAGACAACTTTGGTGGGAAAAACAGTCAGTTGGCACACCTTCAGTTGGCAAAACAGTCCGTTGGCACAGTCGTAGGCATATTCAGTGGTAAAAACTTTCCTTTGGCATCGTGCACCTTCAGTGAGCAAAATAGTCCGATGGCAACTTCAGTTAGTAAAGCAGTCGCTTGGCACGGTCGCTAGCAACATTGGTGGGAAAAATAGAAAGTTGGCCACATTCGAAAAGCAAATCACCCGTTTGCACGATCGCTAGACACCCTTGTTGGAAGAAACTACCTATTGACATGGTCGTTAGGCACTATCAGTGGGTAAAACAGCCCGTTGGCACACCTTTGGTAGACAAATCAGTCCATTGGCACGGTCACTAGGCACATTTGCTTAAAAAACAATCTGTTGGCACGATGGCTAGGCACCTTTGGTGGGAAAAATAGTCCGTTGTTACGGTCGTTAGACACCCTCGATGAGAAACATAGTTCATTGGCACACCTTTGGCTGGAAAAACAGTCTATTGGCATAGTCGCTAGGCACATTTAGTGGAAAAATGGCCCATTGACGCACCTTCGGTGGGCAAAATAGCCCGTTGGCACAACTTTGGTTGATAAAATAGCACGTTGGTATGGTCACTAAGCACCTTTAGTGGGGAAAACATCCCGTTGGCATACCTTTGGTGGGAAAAATAACCCGTTGGCAAACCTACGCTGGGCAAAACAGTCCGTTGCTAAAATCTCTAGGCATATTTTGTGGAAAAAACAATCCATTGGCACAGTGATTAGGTACCTTTTGTGGGCAAAACAATTCATTGGCATGGTTGACACGGTCGTCAGACACCTTTGTTGGGAAAAACAACCAATTGGAATAATTGTTAGGACCCTTTTGTGGGCAAAACAACCCATTGACATGTTCGTTAGACACCTTTGGTGGAAAAACAATAGGTGGGGCACCTTTAGTAGGAAAAGAGTCGTTTGAAATGGTTGCTAGTCACCATAGGTGGGTAAAACAACCCGTTGGCACAGTTGCTAGTCACTTTCTGTAAAAAAACAGCCCATTTGAATGGTTTGTAGCCATCTTTAGTTGATAAAACAACCCGTTGGCACAGTTGCTAGGCACCCTCTATAGAAAAAACATTCAGTCGGGCATCTTCGGTGGGTAGAAAGGCCTATTGACACAATCTCTACGCATCCAGCTGGGTAAAATAGCCCATTGGCACATTCGCTAGGCAGCTTCGGTGTGCAAAAGAGTCATTTGGCATAGCCACTAGGCACCCTTGATGGGCAAAACAACCCTTTGTCTCGATCATTATACACCTTGGGTGGGCAAAATAACCCATTGGTACGGTTGCTAGTCACCTTCGATTGGTAAAACAGTTCATTGGTACTGTCTTTAGGCACATTTGGTGGAAAAAACGACTCGTCGGCTCACCTTCAGTAGGGAAAATAGTCCATTTGCATGCCTTTGATGGGCAAAATAGCCCTTTGATAAGGTCGCTAGGCACCTTTGATGGGAAAAACAGCCTGTTGGCACACCTTTGATGGGAAAATAGTCAGTTGGCACAGTCGCTAGGCACCATCACTGGACAAAACAACCCATTGGGCACCTTAGGTGGGTAAAACAGCTCATTGGCATGGTCTCTAGGCACCTTGCGTGGGTAAAATAGCTTGCTAGTTCGATCGCTAGGCATCTTCGGTGGCCAAAATAGTCCGTTGACACAGTCACTAGGCATATTTGGTGGAAAAAACGGTCCATTAGCAAGGTTGCTAGGCACCTTAGGTGGGAAAAACTACCCATTGGCATCGGTGCACAAAACAGTCCATTTGTACAGTTGCTAGGGACTTTCGATGGGCAAAACAACCTGTTAGCAAGATCACTAGGCACCTTTGTTGGGTAAAATAGCCCGTTGTCTACTAAGGACCCTTAGTGGGCAAAACAGCCCATTGGTATGGTTGTTAGGCACCTTCGATGGCCAAAACAATCCATTGGCACAATTGCTATGCACATTCAGTGGAGAAAACAATCTGTTGGTACTGTGGCTAGGTACCTTTGGAGGGTAAAAATGTCCGTTGGCATGGTTTTTAGGCAATTCAGTTGGCAAAATAGCTCGTTGGCATGATTGCTAGGCACCTTCCATAAGAAAAATAGTATGTTGGCACACCTTTGATCAACGAAATAGTCCATTGGCATAGTTGCTAGCCACCATCGATGGGAAAAAGAACTAGTTAGCATGGTCAGTAGGCACCTTCAGTGGGATAAAAAGCGCATGGACACCTTTGATGGGCCAAACAGCCTGTTGGAATGGTGGCTAGGCACTTTTTGGAGGGAAAAACAACCCCTTGGGCAACTGCAGTTGGTAAACAGTCCCTTGGCATGGTGGCAAAATAGAAAGTTGCACACCTTCGGTGGGCAAAACAACTTGTAGGCATGATCGCTAGACACCCTTATTGGACAAAACAAGCTGTTGGCATCGTCGTTAGGCACCTTCGGTGGGCAAAACAGCCAGTTGGCACGATCTCTGGGCACTTTCGATAAAAAAATCAGTTGGCAAGTTGGGTCGGCACCTTTGATGAGCAAAACAGCCGATTAGCATAGTGGATAGGCACCTTTGGTGGGTCGTTGGGTAACTTCAGTTCATAAAATAGCCCATTGGCATGGTCGCTAGGCACCTTTGGTGGGCAAAACAACCCTTTGGCATGGTTTCTAGGTGCCCTTGCTGGGAAAAACAACTCATTGGCATGGTCGCTAGACACCTTCGGTGGGCAAAATAGTCCGTTGGCACAATGGCTAGGAACTTTAGGTCAGAAAAACAGCCCATTGGGCACTTTTGGTAGGTAAAAATAGCCTGTTAGCACACCTTCGTCGAGCAAAATAGTTTGTTGGCAAAGTCCTTAGGTACATTAGGTTGAAAAAACAATCCGTTGGCATGGGGACCAGGGACCCTCAGTGGGGAATACAGTCCGCCAGCATGGTCGTTAGACACCTTTGATGTGCAAAACAATCTATTGACACAGTTGGTAGGCATATTTAGTGGAAAAATGGCCCGTTGGCACATCTTTCGTTGTAAAAATAGCATGTTCGTACGATCACTAGGCACCTTTGGTGGGAAAAACAGCCCGTTGTCACACCTTTGATAAGAAAAATGGTCCATTAGCACACCTTTGCTGGGAAAAACAGTCCGTTGGCACGGTTTCTAGGCACATTCGATGGAAAAATTAATCCATTAGCATCGTGGTTATGCACTTTCGGTGGGAAAAGCAATCCATTGGCATGGTCACTATGCACCTTGGGTGGGCAAAATAGCCCGTTGACACAGTTGCAAGACACCTTTGTTAGGTAAAACATTCCATTGGCACAATAATTAGACACCATCGATGGGCGAAATAGTATTGACACAGCCACTAGGGACCATCGATGGGCAAAACAACCTGCTAGCATGGTCACTAGGCACCTTTGGTGGGATAAACAGCCCATTAGGCACATTCGGTAGGCAAAACAACCTGTTGGCAAAGTAGCTAGGAAAAACGACTAGTTGGGTAACTTCAGTTGGTAAAAAAGCCGATTGGCACAGCTGCTAGGAACCTTTGGTAGGTAAAATAGCCCGTTGGCACGGAATCTAGGCACCGTTGTTGGGTAAAACAACCCATTGGCACGGTGTTAGGCACATTTAATGGAAAAAATAGTCCATTGGCACAGTTGCTAGGCACCAATGGTGGGAAAAGCAACTCGTTGCCATGGTTGCTAGGCACCAATGGTGGGAAAAGCAACTCGTTGACATGGTCGCTAGGCACCATCGACGGCAAAACAACCCATTAGCATCTTCAGAGGGAAAAATAGCTCATTAGGCACCCTTGATGGCTAAAGCAACCCATTGGCATAGTTCCTAAGTACCTTCAGTGGGCAAAATAGCCCGTTGGCACTGTACTTAGGCACCGTGGGTGGGCAAAATAGCCTGTTGGCATGTTCGATAAGCACCATTGGTGGAAAAATAGCTAGTTGGGCACCTTTGGTGGGCAAAACAGCCCATTGGCATATTCGGTGGGTAAAACAGCTTGTTGGATATCTTTGGTGAGTAAAACAACCCGTTGGCTAGTTATCTACACCCCTTCAGTGGGAAAAAGAACTCGTTTACATGATCGTTAGGTAGTTCGGTGGGTAAAATAGCCTGTTGGCACAGTTGCTAGGCACCCTTGATGAGAAAATAGTCTGTTAGCACACCTTTGATGGGGGAAACAGTCGATTGGCAAAATCGTTTGCACCATTGATGGGTAGAACAACCAATTGGCATTGTCACTACACACCTTCGGTGGGATAAACAACCCATTGGGCACTTTCAGTGGGCAAAACAACCTGTTAACATGGTGACTAGGCATGTGTGATGGGAAAAACAGCCCATTAGGTAACTTTAATTGGTAAAACCACCCCTGGCACGGTCGATAGGCACCTTTGGTATGAAAAACATAAAGTTGGCTAACTTCGGTGGCCAAAACAACCAGTTGGCGTAGTAGCTAGGCACCCCAGTTGGGCAAAACAACCCGTTGGTATGGTCGTTAGGCACCTTAGGTGGGAAAAATATCCCGATGTAGAAGAACAGCCTGTTGGACACCTTCGGTGGGTAAAACAACCCGTTGGCACACCTTCACTGGGCAAAGCAGCCCATTGGCACGGTCCGTATGAACATTCGGTGGAAAAAACAATCCATTCGCATGGTTACTAGGAACCTTTG
>JANZXR010029495.1:0-14600 GCA_027575705.1 Erythroxylum echinodendron | reverse complement strand
ATGAATGCATGTACAATTATTTCATGAATATCAACACAATTCACATATTTAAATGTGCCATATAATGCATGAAATGCACTTTTAATTTCTCAATATACTCTCATTTACAATATTCTAGGGTACTAGCCCCTAACATGGTTATTGGGACATTACATAATCAATCTAATTGGTAATTTCATAGAGAGAGATCTCGTACGAGACCCGATTGTTTATTAGAGAACTTTAGAACTAATTATAATTGTAGGTAAATTATGAATTGAGAGATTGCAAGTCCATAATTCTATTAGGGTTTATAATTTAGGGATTGGTTATAACTCGAAAGAGAGTAATCAAACTTGCAATCTTCTAGAACTGACACCCCATAAACACATAAAAGGCTAGATTAGCATTAATGATAGGTAAAATCTCCTCTTCCATAACTTGATTAGTTCTCATGACAGATTTCCATTATTACATTATTTGATTGTTGCTAGTTTGTTTAATTTAGTTTACTTTTCAATTTATTATTCAAGTTTGAGTATTAAACAAAGTGCAACGTGAATTAAGCCTAAGCACAATCTCTGTAGAATGATATCTACTTTTTACTACAAGTAATGACCTCTATACTTGCGGTTTTTAGCATAAAAGAAGTAGTTTGTTTTTGCAGTCAATAATCATGTTACTACCATTTTAATCTCTCAAAATTTTACTAAAGTATGCAAAAAAAAAAAATCACAATCCCCAACACATTAACATCAAATGCAATCATATCACAATTGATTTAAAAATCAATCCTAAATGAGTTTAGAACATCCACATTAAATGAAATAAACTCAAAGAATAATCAAGAAAATTAACTTTCAAGGATGCCTAGAGTGGCTGGTAGCTTTTACTCTTCTTCTCTCCTCTTCTCTCTTCCTTAGCTTCTTTCTCTAATTGGTAAGATGGAGGCTTAGCTCATTAGGTTCATCTTTTCCCTTTATAGTTTGTTTCCCTTTTAGGTTAAAAACTAGGTTTTACCTAGGCCAAAAAGTCCAAAACAACCTCCAAAAATAAAAATTAAACTAAATCCTTGTGCCTGTCTCAGGTCTATCACAATCATGACCCTTGAAAATGAGCTTCTGTCATAATCGTGACACACCTAGTCATGATTGTGACCCTTGGCTGGATCACTTCTATCACGACCATGACAAGAATGTCACATTCATGGCCTAGCTCTTTCTCCAAATGTTCTCCAACTTCACTCGATCTTTTTCATCTGATTTCAAACACTAACAAACACATCAAAATACCTCAAGCGCATAAAATTAAAGTCTAATAACATGCTCTAAACCACGTAATACCCACAAACATAAACACATCATCACATTACACAATTATAATCCTAAACATGCATAATTCATCTAACCAACACATAAAAATATATTAAAACACCTACTAAAACATGATATAAATTACCGCTATCAACATCCCCACACTTAAACTTTTTCTTGTCCTTAAGTAAAAAAAAAATACAAACTCAAGCACCAAACAACAAACATTAAACACCAACCACCAACCACTAAACACCAAACACCAAACAATAACACATATAAACACACATATGAAGTAATGATATAATGGCATCAAACTTCATGAAAATAATTTAACTTCAAACACAATCCTTCGAGTTGTTCTAACTTATGAAATCTATGGCTAAGCAATTCAGACTATCTATGTATACTAATTAAGACCTTAACATCATATTTACTCACCTTCAGCACTTACACACACAAGTTGATAATTAGTTAGTTAATTAAAATTGTAACTATCCCTAAATAGCTTTTCCTGAAAAATCATGTTATTTACAAAGATCAGTAGGTTTTATTTATAAAAAAATATTTTTGTTTATTTTCTTTGACATTAACCTATTATTTTGACGTAAAGGTACACACCTTGTCATAAATGTTCCCCAATTACTCAACTAGGTTATGTTTTATTAATTGGCTTCGTTGGAATGTCAGTCTAGCCTTTTGATGCGAAGGTAACTATTTGTGATGAATGTCCCCCAGTTACTTAGCTAGATCACATTCTCAAGAAACTACTCACTCTATTCATAACCCAAACGCCAGTGGAATAGTTATATGTTAACGATACACTCTTTTTCACGTTTTCTATTGCCTACCTCATTTCGTTAACTAGTCCTCCTCATGAAAAGATACTAATAATGCTACTTATTCAATGGACCTAAAAGTGTAAATGTATGTAGCAAATTTCCTAAGGTGAATGAACTAACGTCATGTCCTAATCAACATACATATTTAACCAAAGATACTTAGAACATGAATTTCATAAGCTAACAAATTTTTACAACCTAAAAGACTATGTTCAAAGCTAAATTGATTCCATTAAGTCCTAGCCACTGGCACATTCACATGATTCACACCATGAAAACCTAAGCAAAAACTATCATACAATACATAAAATTCACACTCAATATAAAGATAGCAATGCACACGTCCCCACTCTTAGACAACATATTATCCTTAATGTTAGAAAAAAATTAACACGTAAGGTGGCAATTAAACAAAATAAAAAGAAAGACATAAGAACAAAAGGAAAAGAGAAAGGTTAGAGAATAAAACCTATCATGGTGACTAAGGTGGTGATGGTGATAGTGTCAAAGGTGAGATCTCCACACCTTGAGTATTTATAAATTCTTCGGATGTCTTTATGTTGTCGTCTTTGCTTTTTTGCTATCTCCTTTAACACCTTGGCATTATCTCAAATTTCTTTGATAGTGTTTGAAAGTGCGTTAACCATCTTCTCCCATCTGGCTATTTCTTCTTATCTGAATTCTTCACTGGTTGAATTATTTGTTATTGCGGTGGTGCCGAGTTAGAACTAGCCTATCCTCCCTTATTCCTGACATGAGATTTTATACCAATATCTCAAAGTTCCATATTGTGGGACTTTAAGATCCTAGCTCTCATCAAATGAAAAATGTTAAGGAACTCAGGAAAATGCACAGTTAGTCCATCTTAGTTAACACCATAACAATCCACAATAACAATAACCAAGTCTCCCATACTAAGATTATTGCTTCTCTTTTTCATAGTACTAATAGTAGCGTTAAAATTATGGGTGGATGTACAAACTTAGATGCTATTATCCATGCACCATAAAATGAATAGCTCCTACACCAAACACTTGTTGCTTTAACTTTTGTCAAGCATGGTTTAACACATAAATTTATATAGCAGAAAGTGTTTAGGACCATGAATTATGTTATTATGTGCATTTTTAGTGTTGAAGTTATCTAACCCAGTCAGTTGGGCCCAATATCATATGGCATGGAAGTCATCATGATGTTCCACTATGTTTGAATCTAGAAATCTACCGATTTCACACAAAGTTTCATAATTTAACTCAAACAGTCGACCCAAAAATCAAAACCATAATTCCTTAGTGTTACTTTACTCAAATTGAAGGGATGTAAAGAACTCATGGGTGAGTTGTTCATAGACGATAAAGCTAAAATGTTTATATTTCTCCCATTGAATTATTCTTCCTAAGTTCTTAACCTTTTCTCTCAATCCAATTCTTTCCGGTATCTCAAAGTCAAAATATTTAGGTATAGCAACTTTTTAAGACTAAGGGTTTGGAAATGGTTACCTTCCTATTTCAAGTAAATTGGGAAGGTTTCTTTGTAATCCGCCACTTGGTTCCTTTGTCTGCACCTCGAAACTTACACTTTGCCCTTTAGTTAAATTCATTTGGCCCCTTGCATAATTTGTAGACCTATTTAGAATGAGAGATGTGTGAAGAATTAAAAGAGATAAAGAACTTTAAGGAGGGTTATAGAGAGAAGTGAGAGCATTTGAGAATCTTGATTCTAAAGAGAGAGTGGACAGAGTGTTGTGGGTAAAAAAAAAAAAGAAGGTAGGGATGAATATAATAGCTAGGAGGAAGAAAGAAGGGTTAAAATTAGGAAAAGAAACTCAAAAATTGCTTGTTTTAGTTCTGCCCCACTACAAGTCATGATCGTGACTGAGTGGATCATAATCGAGATAGAAAGGAATTTCTTAGGGTCACGATCATAACCTAAAATGTCACAATCTTGATAGAAGGTTCAAAACATGGTCACGATCTTGACCAAGTGTGTTAACATCATGACAGAGAATTCAAAACTAGTTCTTGTTTTTAATTCTTTACTTTGTGTCACTCCTAAATTCCTTCCCTATCTTATATTTTCATTAACACTTCATTGTGTTGCTTTCCACACCCTTCCAACCCATTATGAAAAAGAGAGAGACAAAGAAAACCTAATTCATACTTATGCTCGATTTCTCCAAGATGTTGACCTAATCTAAAACAACGAAAATTTAAAATCATAGGTTGTATCCAATGCAATGCTTCATTTACCGTCGCTAGATTGACGTACTTCTTTTGTTCGTGATGGCTTAAACAAATCATGTAATTATAGCCCAACTATAGGTTTCATAACCTGTAAGTGAGCTACCTAACTATACTTTCTACCATCTTCCTTCCTCATCTTCTTTTTTTGATTACTCTTTCAAATTTGTGGCTTTTATGGTTAGTCCTTGGGAGTATAACTTTACTCAACCTTTTCACAAGATTCATTTCCCTTGATAGCGTCCACAAATTTGAGAGGGTTTCCTTTACCATCAGACACTTTGAATGAAACCCTCTCGTCCCTTACTTTTAAAGTTAACTCATCTCCACTAACATTTATAAGAGATCGAGCGGTAGCTAAAAATTGTTGTCCAAGGATAATGGGTATCTCTGAATCTTCCTCTACATACAAGGTGGTGAAATTTGTGGGAAAGGTGAATTTCTCACCCTTAACAATAATGTCCTTAACTACGCTCCTAGGATGGTGGATCGATCTATCAACCATTTGCACATACATCTTGGTTGGTGTTATTTCACCTAACTCCTTCTTTTTACATACGATGTAAGGCATCATACTCATGCCAACTCCTAAGTCCACAAAAGCCTTATCCAAATTGACACTACCAATAATATAGGGAACATAAAAATTCCCTAGATCATCTTGCTTCTGTGGTAGTGCTGCCACTTCGCTGGAGTTTTCTTCACTTAATACTTCATTTTCCAACTTCCTTGGTTCCTTTTTCTTTACTAACTTCTATTTTATGGATTCCACAAAGGCATGTTGCATTTTCAGTTGCTCTATTATATCAAGAATCTTATTCAACTCTACTTCTTTTGATTTTCTTTATGTTAGGATGGGGTATAGAATAGTAGGTTGATACCTTTTTATTCTGTTTAAGTTATATTTACTTTGCAGGAAATGTTTATTAGTCCTTTTCTTTTCTTCTTCAACTTGGACTAGCCTAGATGGTTGCCATTATGCTTTCCTTCAAATTTGTTTCAATGTTGCTTGGAAGACTCTTTCTAGTTCATGTAAACAATGCATCTGCCAATTAGATCATTTGAACTTATAAGTTATAGATAGAAGAGGCATTACTCTTTGTTACTTGTTTGAATCTTCTTATATATGTTTAAACTTTGATTCATTTGATATGCTATACTTAGTGAGTAATGCCTTAGAAATTCTTAGGATGCCCACTTTAACTCATATTTGATTATAGGTACATTTTGGAACTGAAGGAGCTAAAGTGACACGAAAGCATGTTCACTAAAGCCATCTTCTCAATGTCCATAATCTATCGATTCATGGAGCAAAAATAAGAAGATGATTGAAAGAAGGGGCAAAGAATTTCAAGTGGAGTCTCATACTGATACCTAGCTAGCTGCTTCTCACACTAACGTCCATATATGCGCACAACAGCTCCCATGTAAGGTGACCAAATGCTTCTTACAGTGAAGCCATCTTCCAGCTGCTTCTCACAATTTCTGATGCTTCTAGCCAGATGTCCTTTTAATCCACCAACATTTAATGTAACAGAAGACAAAGGTGGATGGCTGTAGTCAGAATAAAGAAACAAAATGGATGTAAGCATGATAAGCAAGTCATGAGTGTTACTTGTTAAGTCACACCTGTGAGGCCTTCTCACACCCGTGAGAGGTTACTCACGGGGGTGAGAAGACCTCATGGATATGACTTAACAAGTCACACTCGTGACTTGCTTATCACGTCCAACCCTTTACGTCTTACTTAAGGGGGTGAGAAGACCAGTTGTCCATTTTTATGGCCAGATATCCTGATTTTTATACCTAGTTTTTTACTACATAAGGAAAGAGTGTGACGGTACAAAAAAAGGGATGATTCGGGAGAAGAGAGTCAGAAGCATTATTTCTCTTCTTTCTTTGTTCTTTCATCTTTTTTCAGCTTCGACAGTGGAAATAGAGGTTAAAGTCGATGGTGAGAGCTTGAGGATATAGACAGAGGGCTAAGCTTCCAAGCCAGTTTTATAGGGAAGTCAACGCCGAGTCATGGTTAAGCCATTTTTTCATATTAACGTGCAATTTCTATTCAGATTGTTATGTTTTTTATGTTGATTTGAATGGTTTTGGGATGGATGATCTTAATACCTTATTTTGATTGTACTATTTCAAACCTATTGCTATAACATTGGTTATAATCCATAATCGTTACTTTTACTTTTGTTTGTAGCATCTAATGATCCCATATCGTTAAGAACTGCATAACTTAGGTTAGATAACCAGAGTATATGAGGTTGTTACCTATATTAATCATTTTCCACTTCATAATGCGGCTTCCAAATTAAATCTAGAGATCGTATCTTAGGTTATTCAGTATTTAGGTATAATTAATGATTGTATCTTAATTAAACATAAACTAAGGGAAAACTGGGATTAGTAGAGTGTTCTATTAGTCTCAGATCAATAGTCCAAAGAGAGTTGTAAAGACATTAGGATCGTGAAATATGATTGATCGTGATTAGGCTGAGACTGAACCTAAAACTGAACCTTAACCATATTCAACACTTTAATCATTTCTGACTATTTTCTTTAATTTTTTTCGATAATTTTGTTTGATTTTGTTTTCTAAATTGATTAAAATCCAAAACCCCCCTTTTATTATATTTTCTAACCATAGATTAATTTTGTATGGAAATTAACCGAACATTCCTCATGGATTCGATCCCAACTCAGCCTAAATATAAAATTTAGCGTGCAGAGTCAAGTAAATTTTACAGCATACTCGACACGCACTGTCAAATTTTGGCACCATTATTAGGGACTATGGTAGTTTAATTTTTGTATTTGATTTTAGTTGGTGTTTTGTGAATAAAAAATATTTATTTCTTTTTGTTATTTGTTAATTTTAAAAGTTTGTGAGTTTTGGTGTATGGTAGTTGCGAGATCTCCTCGTGGAGAAATTAAGCAACTTGATCCAGAGATCAAGAGAACGTTACAGAGACTGCACAGGGAAGCAGTGTCAACATTGGTGGAAGAATCAGAAGTAGAATCTAAAGACACGATGGCAAATCTGAGGAAATTAAAGGAGTTGGCTGCACTCGATTTAACTCAAAGACCATTATACATAACATTTCCAAATTTTGACGAACATATTACCTTTGAGTTAAAATATAGATTAATTCATTTATTGTCTAACTTTCATAGTCTTGCAGGTGAGGATGCACACAAGCATCTTAAGGAGCTCGACGTTATTTGTCTAAATATGAAGCCTCATGGGGTGACTGACGAGCTGATCATATTGATAGCCTTCTCGTTCTCACTCAAGGATGCAGCAAAAGATTGGCTATTTGACTTACCGACTGGAAACGTAAACACATCGCTAGAGATTAAAAGGCTATTCTTGGAGAAATATTTTTTGGCCTTAAAGATAGCAAGCATTCTGAAAGAGATATATGGTATCAAGCAACATAACAGAGAATCTTTTTACGAGTACTGGGGAGGTTTAAGAAGTTATGTGCCAATTGTCTGAACCACAACATACTGGAGCAACTTCTCATCCAATATTTTTATAAAGGACTACTACTGATGGAGAGGAGTTTGGTTAATGTAGGGAGTGGTAGGGTACTTTGCGAGCAGACTCCTACTGAATCCAAGATCTTACTTGAGCGGATTGCCATGTACAAACAACAATTTGGCACTTGCAATGATGTTTGATGAGTAAACGAGGTAAGTGATTCATCCATTGAACATGTTAGATAAACTAACTTTTTTTATAAGGCAGATTGCAATTGGACAGGTATAAGTGAATGTGTGTGAGATATGTTCAAACATAATCCATCTACTGATGAGTGTCTGACATCACAAGAAGGAAATATGGAGTATGTGAATGCTGTAAGAGGGAACTTCAGAAGTCAATACAACCCGTACCCGCAAATATACAACCCAGGTTGGAGGGATCACCCCAACTTGAGTTATAAAGGGAATAGACAACAAAATTACTTCCAAAAATCGATTGCAAAAAGGACAAGGATTCCAACCAAGGCCGCAAGGAACACAAGGAGCTTCCTCGTCTAATTCAAGTACATCTCTTAATGAGTTTATTAAAACATTCGCTGCTAACAATTAC
Source organism: Erythroxylum echinodendron (assembly GCA_027575705.1). Classification (NCBI taxonomy): domain Eukaryota; kingdom Viridiplantae; phylum Streptophyta; class Magnoliopsida; order Malpighiales; family Erythroxylaceae; genus Erythroxylum; species Erythroxylum echinodendron. Next base: position 6,124 of record JANZXR010029495.1, on the reverse strand, counting down.
CAATTTCACCAGAGTCTACACCATCAGCTACAATAGGTTCAAAACGGTTTACAAGAAATCCAGTAGGAAAAAAAAGCATAATACATTGAAAACTAAGTGAGTCAAATGGCAGTAAGGCTCAATCAGCTAGAATCATAAAGCGGAGGAAAGTTATCATCCCAACGTGAGGGCAAACTCAAAGAATGTCAGTGCCATAATGCTAAGGAGTAGAAAGGAGATTGAGGGTTCCAAAAGAACTTCCCCGAGGATTACTACCGAGTAAGAGATTGAGAAGGAATTGGAGAAGGAAAAAATCTATAATTGAGTAAGAAGGTAAATTTCAAAAACCCCAACATTATTAAAACTAATCCTCCACCTTTTTTAAGTAGATTAAAAAAACTAAATAAGGAGGAGAAGGAAAAAGAGAGGTTAGAGACTTCCTGGAAAGTGGAATTCAATATACCTTTGTTCGAGGTAATTAAACAAGTACCAAGGTATGCCAATTTTCTTAAAGAGTTGTATCCATACAAGAGGAAATTATTGGGTGATGAAAAAGTAATGATGAGTCAAAATGTGTCTGCGGTATTTAGAAAGAAGATTCCTTTAAAATTTCAAGATCCAAGTATATTTACCGTCCTTGCAATATTGGTAATACTATAATCAATAAAGTTATGCTGGATTTGGGTGCTTCATTAATGTGATGCCTCATTCAATTTATACTTTTTTAAATTTGGTTCCATTAAAAGAAACAAGTTTAATTATACAAATGTCTGACTGAACTAAAGTTTATCTTGATGGTGTGGTTGAGGATGTTTTAATGTAGGTGAATAAGTTAGTATTTCTTGTAGATTTCTATTTCTATGTTGTGGATATGAATAATGACACTTTATGTAATCTGATACCTATCTTGTTAGGGAGACTGTTTCTTAATATGAATCAAACTAAGATAGATGTTTGTAAGGCACCCTCACAATGGAATTTGACGGGGAAGTGATTCATTTCAATATTTTTGATGCCATGAAACATTCTCCTAATGATCATTGTGTTTTTTGTTGATTTGATTAATCCTTTAGTACAGGAAATGTTTAAATTCAGTTGCAAGGACCATTTGGAAACGGTTTTAACTGAGGATATGAAATTAGAAGCCAACATTGATGTTGAGATGGGAGAATAGTTTATGGAAATGACAGTCGTTTTGAAATCATTGGAAAGCTCTCCAAAAAGTTATCTACCTGAAGCTCACCAAAAGATGTTACCTTCTGATATGCAAGCACCAGAATTGGAATTGAAACCACTCCCTACACACCTGAAGTATGCCTATTTGGAAGATAAGCAGACTCTCCCAATTATCGTTTAGACGAAGCTGACTTCAAATCAAGAGGAGAGGCTAGTTCGAATGCTAAGAGAGCATAAGAAGGCCATCCAGTAGACTATCACAGATATCCAAAGATAATCCATATGCATGCATCACATTTTATTAGAGGAGGATGCAAAATCCACAAGCCAAGCTTAGTGTAGAGTGAATCATCCAATGATGAAAGTTGTGAAGAAGGAGGTGTTAAAGCTTCTCGATGCTAAGGTGATCTACCAGATCTCTAATAGTAAGTGGTAAGTTCTGTCTATATGGTTTCAAAGAAATCTAGAATCACCGTTGTGACAAAACCAAGAAGATGAGTTGATTCTAACCTGAGTGCAAACTGTGTGGCGAGTATGTATTGATTATGGAAAGTTAAATTCTGCTACTCATAAAGACCACGTTCCCTTTCCTTTTATTGATCAGATGCTTGAGAGATTGGTTGGCTATTACTATTATTGTTTTTTAAATGGCTTTGCAAGTTATCTTCAGATCCCAATCACATCGAAAGATCTCGAGAAGACCATATTTGCATACCCATTTAGTATTTTTGCTTACTGAAGGATGCCATTCAGATTATGTAATGCACCTGCCACATTCTAAAAGTATATAATAAGCATTTTTTCTGAATATGTTCAGAAGATTATTAAGGTATTCATTGATGATTTTAGTGTGTATGAGATTCTTTTAATGAATTTCTTAATAATCTTACCATTATCTTGGAATGATGTATAGAAACTATCCTTGTATTGAACTGAGAAAAATGTCATTTTATGGTGGATTAAGGTATAGTTTTAGGCCATGTGATATCTAGGGGTATTGAAGTAGACAAGTTTGAAGTTGAACTTATTTCTTCTTTACCTTACCCCTCTACTGTAAGGGAAGTGCGTTCTTTTTTTGAGCATACAGGTGTTAATCAAAGGCTCGTTAAGGACTTTTCAAAGATAGTCATACCATTATGCAAGCTTCTACAACAAGATGTCTCCTTTGGGTTCGACGAGAAGTGCAAGGAAGTAGTTAACAAGCTTAAGGAGCTTCTGACATCTCCACCGGTGATTCAACCACCAAATTGGAACATCTCCTTTAAGATCATATGTGATGCGAGTGATTATACAATAGGGGTGGTTCTAGGATTGGGAAAATCTTTGCAGGCCATCTACTATGCTTTAAAGACTTTAAACCCATCTCAATTAAATTATTTCGCTACTAAAAAAGACTATTATCTGTGGTTTTTGTTTGAAAAATTTTGATCGTATTTACTTCGTGCTACAGTGATTGGTTATTCTAACCATGCAGCATTACGATACATGGTCATAAAGAAAGAAGCAAAACTGAGGCTGATTAGATGGATTCTCCTCCTTAAGGAATTCGACATAGAGATCAGATATAAAAAAGGGGGCAAGAAACGTTATTACAGATCGTCTCAACCTTTTATAAAGGAAGAAAATGATATCACTTTGCGAAAAACCTTTCTGGATGAGCAATTATTTTCTACCGATGCGACTCCACCATGGTATATAGACATTGTCAATTTTTTAGTTACTAACGAATTACTTGTTCATTTCTCAAAAGCTCAGAGGGATAAGCTATGAAGTGAAGTGAAGTATTACATATGGGATGACCCATATCTTTGGAGGCACTGTGCAGATCAAGTTATCAAGAGGTGTATATCGAAAAATGAATCATCAATCTTAGCCTTCTACCATTCGTACACATGCAAAGGACATTTTGGAGTGAAAAGGACAGCTCATAAAGTTTTATAGAGTGGCTTCTATTGGGAAACTTTGTTTAAAGATGGTATATCTTTTACAAATCCTATGATAGATGCCAACGGTCAGGTAAACTATCCCGTAAGGATCAATTGCCAAACTCCTTTTCTTTTCTATGAAATTTTTCACATTTGGGGCATTGATTTTATGTGGCCTTTCACTCCATCTTTGGCTTTACCTATATATTGCTTGCAGTTGATTATGTTTCTAAATGGCTGGAAGCCAAAGCCACCAAGACTAACAATGAAAAGGTTGTTCCGATTTTATTAGGGCTAACATTCTTTCTAGGTTTGAGATATCGAAAGCCATCGTTAGCGACAGAGGAACCTACTTCAGCAATAGGGTGATGGAAGCAAGTTTAGAAAATATCACATTATCTATAAGGTTTTTACTGCTTACCATCCCCAAACCAACTGTTGGATCGAAAACAAAAACACATTTGGTTTGACTAAATGGTAGATTTCAAAAACTTTTTTTGAAATCACAACATAGTGGAAGTGTAAACACCAAATCAGCATACTTTAATCCATACATGATATGGTACAAGGAACATAAATATAATAAGAACAAGATATGAATATTATCGACTCTTAGCTACGGCTTCGACTCCTTATTGCTATGTCCTCAACTAATCCGATCTACCACTTGTTCTTCTTGGATAACTTAGTTATCAAGATGCTTTAGTGGGAAAGGAGAAGAAAAATGTTAGAGATTTTTCTTTGTATGTTCAGTTAGTTCAAAGGATAAAAATGAGACTTTCTCTTTTTCTATATTCGGTTGAAAAGAACAACATAAAAATGAGAGCTTTTTATTATATTTGAAAGTTTTTGAGAAAAACTAGGTGAGCAAAGACCACCCACTTTATTTAGCATCAAATGCTAAAAGATGAGCTGTCCACCTCCCATTGAAACACATATTCGGTTCTTCGAGTGAGTGATTAGAAAACTTGCAATTTTCTCATGAATTAAAGGAGCTATATGTATACATTCATGCTTTTATTAAAAAGCATAACCGAATGTTGCATAGGAGAGAGTGGAGAGCCTTAAAAAGGCACCACTTCATTCTTTAATCATAGTTAAATGAATTGTCTCCATTAAAAGCTCACATTTATTCATATACGTTTATTTAGCATCAAAATGCTGAAAGACCTTTGTCATTTCAATTACCACTCATTGTGGCTTGGAAGAGAGTGAAGAGAGATAGCAAATAACGCACTAATCCATATATATACATTTTTTGTTATCTTTTAAAAGCTATTACACAACTTAATGATGATGAGCATTACTTAAGAATGCTATCACTGAAAATGGATATTTTACAAGTCATTAAACCATTTAATGAAGAGCATTACCTTAATGCCTACTCCATTACAATACTTTCATGCTTTTATTAACCATTAAACCATTTAATGATTGATGATTCAGATTTTAATCCACTTAACCTAATTAATTAAATTAAAATCCAGCCCAATATTAAAAGTTCCTTTGGGCTTATAATTAACAATTAATTAGTGTAAACTAACATTTAATTATAGGCTTAAGACTCAATTTAATTAACTCTTAATTAAATTGCTCCGGTCTTATTAACCTAAATCCAATTCAGTCTTTTCTCTGCTTTTTGTCCCATTTTCTTTCTAGTAACCTCCGTTTATTTTTCTTGCTTTCCTTGATAACCTTCCTAGAAGCTAAGTGGAGAATCGAATTAGATTTAAATAATTCGTAAATGGCACTATGCTTCCTTGCGCCCTGGCTTGAATTAATATAATCTCATTAGAATTAATTCCGACTTATTAACAAAATGTCATTCCACTAAAGACAATTGGTTGAACTATTGTATTACTTAAAATTATGAGAAAACGTATTTTAATTTATTAATACGATGTCCAATCGTAAACTCTATTATGAATCATATTATAGCCATCCACACAATAAATGATAAAATTACCATTTTAACCTTATGTTGGTTTTTTCTTCTAGATCTCCCGTTTCACTCTACATGGTCATTAACATATAAGATCTAATCTTGGTGTTAAGACTTGATGGGTAGCTAGTCCATTAAAATTCTGGCGCCAATTTAATCACCAATCATCGAAAAACATCTAGAAGCGATGATATCATTATAAACTTTTTATTTGAGTGAATGTTCCCTGATGCCTGTTTCAATTAATAATTCCAACATGTAGACACTGGATTGATACCCTATAAAAATCCATTCTGATCATATCAAGAATTATAACAAAACACACATAAGTTAACCATTCATCAAGATTGTGGTTCGTAATAAACGAATGCTAAGGTGTATGTTTTAAGATTAAAGTAACGGCCTACTTTATTCTTTAAAACATACACAATTACAGATTTATTTAATAGTGTCATTACCGATATTCAACTACTTTCATAATTTGAAACTCGTAATTCCCTTGAAGTAAACTCCTTTACTTACATGGAGGTAAATCGCAGCACTGTTGGATTAGAAAAAGAAAGCATGCTATATTTGGAGAAACGATAGATTTTAAAACTTTTAAGAAATCATTTTTCCAGCGGAAGCAACAAATCTAAATCATCATGCCAATCCATACATGATATGGTACAATGATAATAAAAAAATATAAACAAGATGAAGAGTATTACTGACTCCTTTGCTACAACTTTAAATCCTCACTTCACTATCCTTAAAAAAATATAAACAAGATGAAGAGTATTACCGACTCCTTTGCTACAACTTTAAATCCTCGTTGCACTATCCTCTCCTTCTTCTTGTATCCAAATCCTTTGCTTTTGAATCTTTTCCTTTAGCAATGTATCTTCTCCTTGTTGTTGTATCCTCAACCAATTTGATTTACCTCTTGTTCTTCAAGGGCAACTAGGTTAACAAAATCCTTTTGTGGGAAAGGAGAAGAAATGTTTGGAGGAGATTTTCTTAGAAGAAGATGAACCAAAAATGAAACTCTTTCACTTGGTAATTTCGGTTCACCCTTGCATGAAAGGAGAGAGAGTCTAAAAACTTGCAAGAAGTCTTTCTT
>JANZXR010029484.1:0-14602 GCA_027575705.1 Erythroxylum echinodendron | reverse complement strand
CATTTGTTGTTTCTTGAATGCATTGAGAAATTGTTATATGTTTGCTACATGAATTGTGTTGATGATTTATGAAAACAATTTGAAAATGTTTCTTCTTGAAAAGATCCAAGTTTATGAAAGCATATTTTTGAAATGCTTCATGGATATTGAAAAGCAAGAATTTCAAGAATTTTCATTTTTTGGCAACAAGTTTACAAGTCATGAAGTATGTGTTATGTGGGTTGTGGTGGTCCCCTAAGTTTTGACAGTGTACTTGTCTAAAGGCTTCTTTCGCTTGCCCGCTAGTGGCATGGAGCTCATTTAAAGACTCCCATAAGTTCACGGCTACGCAAGACCATAAATTGGAATTGTGCTAGTACGTTCTGTTCACGGCTACATAGGACCCTTAAGGGAAATGTGTAATATATTCTGTTTTGGATCCACCCAAACCATTCTGATGTGCTTAAGTGCTCATGAATTGTTTGACATGATGAATGCATGCATGACTTGCAATATTGTAAATTTTTTGTAAGAATTTTGAGAAAAGTATGCTCTATGAATTCAATGAAAAAAAATTTCAGTGACAAGTAAAACGATTTCAAAATTTTTTGCTTATCTTTTATTATAAACTGTTACCCACGAGCTGTCAAGCTCACCTCCTTCTGTCCCCACCTACAAGTGATGATTAAGAGATGAAGTGAAAAGAGTCAAGGCTTCGATTCAAGTTATATTTTAAGTTAGATTTTATAACGATGAGAATTTTAGATACAATTAAGTATTATAATAAATTTCAGTATGTTATATATTTCAGGATATTAAGATATGAATGTATTAGGGTTAGAAATATCTTTATGGCTTTTGTGAAAAACTCTTATATTTTGATAGAAATGAATTATGATTTATGTATGGATGAATTTGAGTGGATATATTAATTTTGCGTATAGATAAGATTGAGCTGAAATTATGTATACTTGAAAAGGTTGTCGATTAGAGATGATGGATTTTGAACAGGAATTATGGTTACAGATAAGTAAGATGCGTTATGGGATAAAAGCATGATGATGAATTAATAATGGTTAAGATGTTTTCATTGGATTACGCCTACTTTATGGTAATAAACTCATATCCAACATGTGTGGTATTAGAGACAAGTAGGAGTTAGACTCCGATACTACTACTATTATTACTATTACTACTCCTCCTCCTCCTCATACTCCTACTGCTACTACTGCTACTACTACTACTCCTCCTCCTACTCCTACTCCTACTGCTACTACTCCTCCTCGTCCTCCTCCTCCTACTCTTACTCCTCCTCCTCCTCCTCCTCCTCCTCCTACTCCTACTCCTACTCCCAGTTTACTCCTCCTCCTATTCCTCCTCCTCCTCCTACTCCTCCTCCTGATACTACTACTCCTACTTCTACTCCTACTGCTCTTGCTACTACAACTACTACTCCTCCTCCTCCTCCTACTCATCCTACTCCTACTCCTCCTCCTCCTCCTTCCTACTCTTACTCCTTCTACTACTGCTCCTCCTACTGTTGTTGTTACTCCTACTACTACTATTACTACTACTACTATGATTACCACTACCACTACTACGATAACGACTACTACTACTACTATTTACTACTCCTACTCCTCCTCCTGCTACTAATACTACTACTGCTACTCCTACTGTTACTCCAACTACTACTTTTACTACTCCAACTACTACTGCTGCTGCTGCTGCTGCTACTCCTCCTACTCGTACTGCTACTCCTACTGCTGCTATTACTACTACTACTGCTACTACTATTACTACTACTACTACTCCTACTACTATTCCTACTATTCCTCCTCCTACTACTACTCCTCTCCTACTCCTCCTCCTACTCGTACTCCTCCTCCTCATCCTCCTCCTCCTCCTCCTCCCTCTTACCCCTACCCCTACTGCTATTGCTACTCCTACTGCTCCTCCACCACCTCCTCCTCCTCCTCCTCATCCTCCTCCTAGTACTATTACTACTACTACTACTCCTACTCCTACTGCTACTGCTACTCCTACTGCTGCTCCTACTACTCCTCCTCCTCCTCCTACTACTACTATTACTGCTGCTGCCCCTCCTACTACTGCTGCTGCTACTGCTCCTCCTCCTCCTCCTCCTCCTACTACTACTACTGCTGCTGCTGCTGCTGCTACTACTACTACTACTACTATTACTACTACTTCTAGGTCAGTTGAAAATAGTCTCTCTACTAATTAGGAGTAAGACTCCGTACTGCTGGCCTTTCCCAAATTCTGCGTATCAGTAAGATTCATACTAGACATTGTTATTATTGTAATCACCACCTGATCTCTTTCATTCTTTCTCCAAGTATATGGTTCTTTTTCTTTCTAATTTCTGAACTTAGGTTGCTTTTATTAATATAGGTTCTCTTTGTTGAATCAATTTTTTGTTCACTAATCATAAATGTGGTGTCTTGAGTTATGTTTTCGTGGTAAGTTCTAATTTTAAAGTAAAATTGTTTTCGCTTGTTTCGTGTGCTTTCTTATGAATAAATCTCATCTTTCGTTTGAGGGTTCATTTTTCGGTCAAGCATATGTAAATTAGGTGGTAGTCAACATGACTATTGAATTAAACAAAAGAATTTCATAGGTCATGTGAGGATTAGACTTAACAAGTTTGCGAATTTAGGGCTTGTATATTGTGATAAGAGCATCATTATTAAGCATATTATCGGTTAGATAAGTTGATAATTTTTGTTTTAAGTAAAAATTTAAGGTTATTGTTTTTTTTAATTTCTAAGTTGACGTATAATATTACTTGTCACGTAGATGCTAATAGGTCAAAGGATCTTTCCGAGGTGAGGATCATGTTAGCTTAATAGCAAGTTTTATAATAAATTAAATTTTGTGTATTTTATTACTATTTTTTATAATTTTATTATTATTAAAAAACAAGTAAATTTTTAATTTTTAAATATAGTCTCCTGTATTAAAATTGCTTTACCCTTTTTAATTAAGAAAGATAAATTAAAGATAAAACACCGAACTTAAAATGAAATTTTTTAAGGTCATTTCTTATCTTCCATATTTCCCAATCAACCTCTAATTCACTAGCAAATAGGAAAGCTTTAGAATATTAGTCATTTCTTAGAGTGCGTTTGGTTCAGCTTTTGGCAGGTAGAAAAGTACTTTTTTCCAATGCAAAAGCTATTTTAAGGAAAAAAAATGAGTGTTTGGCTGTAAACTTCAAAAGTACTTTTGGAGTAGAAATAGCTTTTTGAAAAGCTAAAATATAACTTTTTCAAAAGCTCAAATTTGGAGCTCTTCAAAAAAGTACTTTTTCAAGTAGATTTTTATATCAATTAATAAGCCTATTTTTAGTCTCTTTTACCCTTATGCTTTACACATAATTCTTACAATATCCACAAACACATCTTCACGTTTATTTTGAGATTTATATAATATTATTTGAATTTTTTTATATTTTAATATTTAATTTTGAAATTAGTTTTACTTATGTTATAATCTATACAAAAAATTTGGTTAGATATATTTTCATTCATGTTTCATATGGTTTAAAATTATATAATAATTAATATATTTTGTTTTGTATATTGTTTAATATATTTTAAATAATTTTATTATAAAATAAAATATAATTAAAATGAATAAAATGACTTTTTATTTTTATGTTGCCAAACAGTCTACTGTATGAAGCTCTTTTAAAAAAGTTATTTTTTTAATTGACAGTCAAATAATTAACTGACTTTTTAAAAAAGCTTTTCTCAGAAAAGTTCTATTGACAAAAGCTCAACGAAACAGGCACTTAATATAAAAGCGTTCAACGGCTTCGTCTGCCTGACCCTACAACTCCTCCAAAAGTTAGACTTCTGGGCCGGGCTCAACGTAATGTAGAGAACTGAAAATCACAATCTCTTTTGGAAATTGGAGCCACTTCTCCATTTTCACTGGCAAAACCGAAATGTCGAGGAAGGTAACCAAAGATAGATATTCTTTTTGGCGTGTAATTTGGTTATAAGTTTCCACGGTCAAAAAGACATGTTTGATGTTGAACTGAAGAAATTATTATATCAAATTGGGGTATAAGCCAATGACTGCATTAGAAGTGTGACTGGAAAAGTCTATGTCACTCAGTCAAGTCTTTGCAGTTTGCAGGATATGAAGAAAAAGCTCAAGTTCTCAGTCAACCCCACCCCAACAACACGCAATTCATTTTCAGGATATTATTATTCATTTCCATAACGGTTCATCTCCCCGCAAACCTCAAAATATTAAAACTTGATAATTCTCTCCTTTTGTTCTTCTCTCGAGTTTTTCCCACGCTCGCTCTGAAGTTAACCTGATACAAACAGAGCTACCATATATATGCATTGGAAGACCAAACTCGCCATACCTAGGCACAGACACAAACTAGGATTAAGAAATTTTATGGTCTTTCCAACCGCAGCTACAATGAGTAATAGATATCTCTATGTGCCCTCTTTAATTATATCTGTTTTGGGTTTGATGCTTCCTTTGGTATTCTCTCAACTAACGGCAAGCCAAAACAGCACCATGTTCTCAATCTTCCATAGCACGACTTTACCATGGAATGTTACCAAAGAGCCTAACCCATGTTTGTGGAAGGGGGTTACTTGCAGCTCCAACAACCGAACCATAATTCAACTTTCTCTGTCTGGGTTTGAGCTTTCCTCGTCTGATTTTCTTCCTGCTATTTGCAAGATTGAATCTTTGCAGTATCTTGATCTCTCTATCAATATGTTGAGCACGATCCCAGATGAGTTCATGAATGGCTGTGGAAGAATTGATGGGTTAAAGATGCTTAATTTTAGTAAGAATAAGCTTCATGGTCCCTTGCCTATGTTTATTGGTTTTGCTGGATTAGAATCTCTGGACTTTTCTTTCAATAATCTGAGTGGTATCATTGTTTCGCAATTAGATGAGTTGAATGCCCTTAAAAGCTTGAATCTAAGTGGCAATTCCTTCACTGGACCTGTTCCTGTACAGCTCGGAAAGTCTATGGTTTTGGAAGAGCTTCAACTTTCCCTCAATTACTTCCAAGGTACGGTTCCTCCTGAAATTGGAAATTACAAGAACTTGATTTTGGTTGATCTTAGCGCCAATCACCTATCTGGGTCTATCCCTCATGCAATGGGAAGCCTCGGGAAGTTGCAGATTTTGATCCTTTCTCAAAATAATTTGAGTGGAGAAATTCCTGCAATTTTTTCAAGTATCCCAAACCTCTCTAGGTTTGCAGCAAACCAAAATAAGTTTAATGGTACGATTCCCAGTGGAATAACAACATTTATTAGAATCTTAGATCTCAGTTATAACAAGTTAATGGGACCTATTCCATCAGATTTTCTATCACAGTCGAATTTGCACTCTGTGGATTTGTCTTATAATTTGTTGGATGGTTCAATACCCACAAAAATAAGCTCAAGCTTGTTTAGGCTGCGGTTGGGAAGCAATAAGCTCGATGGCACGATTCCTTCATTTGCGGCACTTCAGAATTTAACTTACTTGGAGCTGGACAACAATAGCTTGACTAAAGTGATACCTGTTGACCTGGGTTCTTGCCAGAAATTGGCACTGTTGAATCTCGCTTATAATAAACTTACAGGTCCCTTGCCAGTTACATTGGGTAAGCTTGGCAATCTTGAAGTTCTGAAACTTCAAGTGAATGGGCTGGTTGCAGAAATCCCTCCAGCAATTGCTCTGTTATCGAACTTGTCAATCTTAAATGTCAGCTGGAATGCACTTACCGGTTCAATTCCTTCATCAATTTCAAATTTGCGCAGACTTACCCGTTTGAATTTGCAGGGTAATAATCTTACTGGTCTGATTCCAAGCAATATTGACGAGATGGATTCTTTGTTGGAACTACAGCTTGGACAAAATAAACTTGGTGGGGTGATTCCAAATATGCCAGAGAATTTGCAAATTGCTTTAAATCTCAGTAGCAACATATTTGAAGGAAGTATTCCTGACACTATTTCTAATCTTAAGAATTTAGAAGTGTTGGACTTATCAAACAACAGATTCTCTCGTCAGATTCCCAGTTTTCTTTTGCAACTCGGCTCCCTGACACAGTTGATTCTGTCAAACAACCAGCTCTCTGGAATCATTCCAAATTTTAACCAACATGTTTCCCTTAAAGTAGATGGAAATCCACGACTTATTCCTAGTCCACCTACCAAAGAAACGACTATACCAGAATCCAGAAAGAAGAGTAAATCGCTTGCTTCAGCAGTTATCCTTGCATTTGTAGCTGGTGTTCTTACTGTTGGGGTAGTGGCGATTCTTGTGTTTTCACTCTCCCGACGGTTTATCAAGATTGTTGATCAGCAGCCAATTTCAGGGGAAGATCTTCCAACACCAGTGGTCATCCAAAGCAATCTGTTGACTCCAAATAGAATTCATAGATCAAACATTAACTTCACAAAAGCCATGGAAGCAGTTGCTGATCTACAAAATATTTTCCTGAGGAATAGGTGTTCCACATATTACAAATCCACCATGCCTTCTGGGGTCAGTTACTTTGTGAAGAAGCTTAACTGGAGTGACAAGATATTCCAACTGGGCAGCCATGATAAATTTGAGAGAGAGCTGGAAGTTCTAGGGAAGCTAAGCAATTCAAATATTATGATTCCTTTGGCTTATGTACTGACAGTTGACAGTGCTTATCTCTTCTACGAGTATGCTCAGGAGGGAACACTTCATGATATTCTTCACTGTAAATCTGGAAATGTTTTGGATTGGCCTAGCCGTTACAGTATAGCTGTTGGTATAGCTCGGGGTCTTTCTTTTCTGCACGGAAGCACCTCCTCTCCAATTATTCTTCTTGACCTTTCAAGTAAAAGCATTTTACTTAAGTCACTTAAGGAGCCTCTAGTTGGAGACATTGAGCTCTGCAAAGTGATTGATCCCTCAAAGAGCACTGGAAGCTTGTCTACTGTTGCTGGCTCTGTGGGTTATGTTCCCCCAGGTGAGAAACTCCTTGATCTTGTCTTGGTAATTGAGACGCAATACAAGTCCATGGTGTTGCAAAATCTCTTCAAAGGTTTTTCTATAAATTCTTAAAATTTCTCGAGTTTCTGACTGGTAGCTCCATAGCTTCTTTAGAGGTAACATCTAATTCTTTATTAACTGAAAGAATATTTATATTGTGGGCAGAGTACGCATATACAATGAGGGTAACCACGGCTGGGAACGTATACAGTTTTGGCGTCATTTTACTGGAGCTCTTGACAGGAAAGCCAGCGGCTAGTGAGGGAACTGAATTAGCCAAGTGGATCTTAAGTAACTCCGTTTGCCAAGATAGGTGGGATCGCATCCTTGATCTTACTGTCAACACAACTTCACTTGTTGTCAGAGGCCAGATGCTTGCAATCCTTAAGATTGCTGTTAGTTGTGTTTGTTTTTCACCAGAAGCAAGGCCGAAAATGAAGAGTGTGCTTAGGATGCTCCTTAAAGCTACCTGAAGTCTAGCACAACGGAATTACATGTTAGATATTTGTCTCGTTACCGTTGTTGGTCTCCGTAGTTGAAATAGGAGCTTCATCTCTGCACAAAATATGGACACATCATACGGATGCTACGCAGGATCCTTCGTACCAATTATAGAAAATATATAAGCAGTATGGGTGATGTAACTTGGCACATAATATTTCTACCTCCATTATAGACTACCTACTATCGAACTAATAATTTTGACAATAATAGACTCAAGCTTAATTTTTATTAATGGATTCTACATTCTAACTCAGAGCATATTTAGTCCGAATTATTAATTTTTTAATTGTCTGTTTAAATATTCAGTCCTAACAACTCAGTCTGGTTATTGATACATTTATTTCAAGTGACAACTAGATATCTAGTCTCAGTTACACTTGAGGGAGAGTGTTAGAGTATTTCATATTAACTAAACATGAATTGTTAAAGGGTTTATAAGTGGTAAGATTCAACTATCCAAATGACTAGTTTTAGTTATTTTGTCAATAATTGACCTAAATTCAATTCTTGTTAATGGGTTCTACATTCAACTCATATTAAAAATTCTAATATGGTATCAGAGCAAGTTTGATCCGGATTATTAATTTCTCGATTATCCGTCTGAATGTCCAGTTCTAGCAATCCAGTCCGATTACCGCTACATTTATTTCAAGTGACAACTAAATATCCAGTTCTAGTTGCACTTAAGGGGGGGATAGTTGATCCTTTAATAATTTTATGTTGACTAAATATGAAATTATTAAAGGATTTATAAATAGTAAGGATCAACTATCTAAATGACTAGTTCTAGTTATTTTAACAATGGTAGACCTAAGCTTAATTTTTATAAATGGACTCTACACTCTATCCGTATTAAAAATTCCAATAATACCAAAGCATCAGTCTTATATAATTTCTCTTATGGGTCACTACCACGTTTGTATTTACTTGTGGAGCCGTTAGAATGATAGCAATTGCAAAAGAAATTGTTAGAATCTAACTGTGATCGAATCACTGACGTAACGAAAAAACAAAAACTTTTACAAATTCCAAGCAGATCCTGATAATTGAATAAACTTGAATAAAACATAAAACAATTTAAAAATCGTACATTGTTCGTCTTCTTGTTGAAAAACTTTTCTCCGTTGATTAATCACAAGCTGTTCAAATGTCCAGCCTCTAATAGTATCCACTGAGCAATTCTCAAAACTGATTTGAGAGGAAGAAGACAAAGTGCTAGCTTCTTTATTGTTCTTCCCTTTTTAAATAGAAAAATCATAAGAGTCTTTAATTAAAATTAAATTTCTTTAATTATAATTAAAATCAAATTCTAATTATAATTAATTTAATTTTAATGAAATCAAATATCTCGTATTTGATCCCTAAAATTTCTCAAACTTTATAACTAGGTCGAACTTAATTAAATTGATTTTTCTTCTACAAATTGCTATTTGATGTGTGACTCATTAGGTTCCTAATAAATTGGCAATAATTATAAATTCTAATTCTAATTCACAATTAGAATTAGATAAATTAAAACTTCTTTTAATTTATCTTTAATTCTCTAATTAAACAATTTATAATCATAAATCATGATTGACGTGTAGCAACATATAATAATTACCTAAATATCAGGAATGTCAAAGTAATTGACTTAACCTGTTCATGCATGACCATGAAGTTTAATTTAATCCTTTCATCATTCAATATTCTAATTCAACAGAGTATGCATACAGTGTCTACTCTTATCATCCAATCATGTTTGTTCTTGCTAATTAGTAATTGATTTATAATTGAAATTTGAAAAAAAAAACCTTTGCAAATGTTAATTCACTCTGGTTAGAGAATTTCATAAATCATTATTAATCAAGAAGAGTAGAATATTCTCTTTAATTACTTTAGAGTGACGAATCCTATATTGAATTATTCAACTATCTACATATGGTTCATACTGTATCCAATTATTACCTACTGAATTATCTTAGGACGATTCATAAGTAGCATCAAAACACAGTAATTCTCACACTAGATACCTTGGTTATCTCAAACCTAAGGATCAATTATACAACCATCATTATGAGATAATTTATAGACACATAAGTAATATTCTATCAGGAATTCTCATAAGCGGGTCAGTTCAGTGACTTATTCTCTAATAATCACTCACAATTAGTTTAAGTATCTATATACTTTAATTTATGAGACAATTACTCTCTTTATAAGAAAGAAGCATAATATGTGCTAATTTTACCATTTCAACAATATTCTGTCTTGATGAAACTACAATTAGGAACATTTAGGAATAATACATAAGTATAAATTGAATCTCATAATTACGATCTCATCATAATTTCAATTATACAGTAATGATTCCAAGGATTTTACCTTTAGTATCAAAACATAAAATATTAATTAAATTAATAAATAAAGATAAATAAAGCCTTTTCTTTAATTGAAAAAATTTCATACATTAATTTGCATCCAATAGATTGGCTCCAAGGGCATAAACTAACAATCTCCCACTTGCACTAATGTCAATCCCCTATGAATCAAATACCATATCTATCCATATGTTGATCATGTCTCTTTTAAGGCAATGGCTTAGTAAAAGGATCTGCTAGACTCTCTTTTGTGGCTCCAATGCTATGTCTTTCTGCTCCACTATCTTCCTAATTACGTGAAACTTCCTGAGTATATGGTTGAATAGTTGATGAGACCTAGGTTCCTTTGATTGCACAATAGCACCGTTGTTGTCACAATATTTATAATCCTATGGGCTCAACAATGTTAGAAATCACTCCGTATTCAGTGATGAACTTCTTAATCTAAACTACTTCCTTTGTTGCCTCTGACATTGAAATATACTCTACTTTAATTGTTGAATCTGCAATAATTGGTTGTTTGGAACTCTTCTAACTTACTGCACCACCATTTAGAATGAAGATGTACCCTAACTGTGATCTACTATCATTATGATGTAATTGGAAATTAGCATCTAAATATCCTTGAACTCTCAATTCATCTCCTCCATAGACCAAGAAAACATCTTCAGTTCTTTTCAAGTACTTTAAGATATTTTTCACTGTTATCCAGTGACCGTCACCAGAATTAGACTAAAACCTACTCATTATGCTTAAAGCATAAGAAATATCTGGTCTAATACATAATATCATATACATGATTGATCTAATTACTGAAGCATATGGAATACAATCCATTTTATCTCTCTCCTCTTGTGTCTTTGGACATATACTCTATGAGAGAGAAATCCCATGCGATATGGGTAAGAATCCCCTCTTGGAATTCTCCATGTTAAACCTCTTTAGCACTTTATCTATATATGTGTAGAATCCCCTCTTGGAATTCTCCATGTTACACCTCTTTATCACTTTATCTATATACGTGGATTGGGACAATCCAAGCAATCTTTTTTATCTATCTTTATAGATCTTTATTCTCAAAATATAGGCCACTTCTCTCATATCTTTCATAAAGAAGTTCTTGGATAACCGGATCTTTATAGGCTGTAGCATAGTTATATCGTTTCCAATTAGCAATATGTCATCCATATATAGTACCAAGAAAATGACTGCACTCTCGCTAACCTTCTTATAGATACATGGTCCATCCACATTTTTTATAAAATTAAACTCTTTGATTGTCTCATCAAAAAGGATGTTCCAACTTGGTGACGCTTACTTAAGTCCATAAATGGACCTTTGCAACTTGCATACTTAATTAAGAAATCTCTTGAATTCAAAACCTTCAAGTTGTATCATATACACATCCTCTTGTAAATTCCCATTAAAAAATGTAGTTTTGACATCCATCTGTCAGATTTCGTAATTATGATATGCGACTATGGCTAACAAGATCCTGATAGATTTTAGCATAGCCACTGGCAAAAAGGTTTCATCAAAATCAACTCCTTGTTTATGTTTATAATCTTTAGCTACTAACCTTGCTTTATACATATTTACATTACTATCAATGTCAGTTTTTCTCTTAAAAAGTCACTTGCATCTAATAGGTTCAATACTAGTTGGTGTATCAACCAAAGTCCACACTTAGTTAGTGTACATGAATTCTATTTCAAATCTCATAGTTTTTTGACATTTTAAAGAATCAATATCAGACATTGTTTCTTTAAAAGTAGAAGGCTTATCATGTATGAGTGATACATTACCCTTTCTTTGCTTAATATGTAGATCTAATTTAGTGAAAGCACGACGTATCCTACTAGTTCGTCGAGGACTAAGTGTCTTTTGAACTCTCGGTTGTACATCATATGTATCAACTTGAGGTTTTTATTCCATTTCGATGTGATTTTGTGGTTCTTGAATTTCTTTAAGTTTAACCTCACTCCCACTACTTCCTTTGAAAATAAATTATCTTTCTAAGAATATAGCATGTCTTGAGACAAACTGTTGGAACCTGAAACTTTTCTTAGAAAATTTCGAGCAGTACATGAGAAGTGTGGAAAGGTTCATGTTTTGCTTTGGTGATTTTGGTAGTGAGAGACAATGAAATGGGAAAAATTAGGGTGAAAGTGATGAAAAACACATATATATATCTATATGTTCTGTTATTGATGTTCATGATTAATCATGGACTATAATATCTTTATAGATGAGATGGAGTTGAAAATGAAATAGAGAAGATGATCTTGGTAAGAGTTGTGATAAGGGAAGATTTAGAAATAAAAGTGGTAGTGATCTGGAAAATGTTCACTGAGTGTGCTTCGGTCTACTAGCCATAACCTTTTTCTAGTTATCCAAATGAGATGATTATTTACTTGGATTACACTAGAAACATATGGCTACATTTCTTATGAAGAAATCGAATTTCAATTCTATCTCTAAAAGTCTCAAAATTTCATGAAGTTGAGAACTGGGTGCAGTACATTGGTGGACGAATGTAAAATTCATCTTTGGACTTAAGGTAAAATCCTAGATTAATCTAGGTTGAATTAGATGAAGTTGCCTTCGTGGAAATTTTAGATTATTTTTCTAGCTTTCCAATGGTATATAGCATGAAATTTTTAAACATCGGAGTAGAAAGTTAGGATCTTTACATGTGAAAATGTTCAGAAGTTTAGAGGTATCATCTGTGATTCAGAAGTTTAGAGGTATCATCTGTGATGATGTCATCTTCCTCTGGGTGATGTCATCTTTTTCTGTAAATCAACTCCTTCTGTAAACAAACTTCTTCTGTGATGACGTCATCTTTTTCTGTAAGGATGCATCGTTTGTAGAGATGTATCTTCTGTAAGTCATCTTCTCTATAAGCTATCTTCTTCTGTAAGTCATCTTTTTTTGTAAGGATGCATCGTCTGTATTTTGTATCCTCTGTGAACCAACTTCTTCTGTGATGATGTCATCTTCCTTTGGGTGACGTCATCTTCCTCTGTAAGGATGCATCGTCTGTGTTTTGTATCCTCTGTGAACCAACTTCCTTTGTGATGATGTCATCATTCTCTAGATGACGTCATCTTCCTCTGTGTTTCTGTTCATGAACTTCCTCTGTGCTACTGTTCATGAACTCCCTCTGTGTTATTGTTCATGAACTGCCTCTGTATTACTGTTCATAAACTTCCTCTGTGTTACTGTTCATGAACTTCCTCTGTGTTACTGTTCAAGAACTCCATCTGTTCTACTGTTCATGAACTTCCTTTCTGTTACTGTTCATGAACTTCATCTGTGTTACTGTTCATGGACTCCTTCTGTGTTACTGTTCACGAACTTCTTCTGTGATGACGTCATCTTCTTCTTTGTTTCTTCTGTGATGACGTCATCTTCTTCTGTGTTTTGCTTCTTCTATTTTTCGTTTATACCTATATTCTGTTCCATTTTTTATCCTTAAAAATATAAAATTGGTCTTTAAGGTCTTCAAGAAAGTTGTATCTCTTGAAGTCCTCTTTTGAACATCTAAAGAACACCTAAATTTGATACCTATAGAGAAAATTATGCTAATAGCCCCGAAGTAAGTTCAATATGATTGAGGATAAAAACATATTGGATTCTTTTGACTATAACTTCTTCTCTAGACACCCAAATGACTTGATTCTTAAACCATTGGACTCGTAAGACATTTCTCTACATATCCACCAAAAATCATAGTCATCTGAAATGAAGTGAGAAAGATTGAGTGAAAAACGTTGGGTGGGTATATTGTGTGTACTCTTAAATAATATGAACTGGTGTTATTCCACTGAACATACTTCAGTATTTTGATGATTTCTGGATTGGTATAGCTCCAAATAAGATTATTTCTAATTTGCAGTAAACTAGAGACATGGATCTACAAATGGTATGAAGAAATTGGAATCTAATTCAGTGTCTAAGATGTTTAAATGTCAGATAGAAGTTGTGCATAGTATACTGTTATGGACAAGATCAGTCCAAAAATGTTTGAAGTATATCTTTCGCATCACTGAACCGAATTGAATGATTTTGGTGTCATTAGAAACTTGAGGCAATGGGGGATATTTTTTTGGAAGAAAGTGTTATGTTAGAATATTCAAGGGTGCTGTTGGCAAGACACTTAGGTATAAAAGACATAAGGAATAAATAGAAGGGCAAATGGGACAATTCTCAATCATTAAGGACATAATTGGAAGAAGAATTGTTGTCTCACTTATAAATGAAGAAGAAGAAACGTGAATGAAAGGACAAGCAGTAGAGAATTTCGAAAATGAGAGAGAAAGAGAAAAAGGAGAAAACAAGCTAGGGTTTGATTTTTCTTAGTTTTCAAGAAAGATTTTGAAACTGTCCAAGAAGAGAAAAAGGAAGAGGAAGAAAAGAGCTTTCTTTTAAGCCAAGGATCCCTTCATTTAGTAAAGAATGAAGGTAAGGCCATTTTGAGATATTTGTATTTTTGAAAGGATTTTAGTCCATGAAATTTCAGAAATGTTTGGGTTTAAGTATTCTAGAAAACATTTCAGTGATTGTGCTTTAGGGATTTTCAATTGAAAACCCTAATTAGTAGATTTTGTTATTGTATAAAGGGATTAAAGAGGCAAGAGAAACAAGAGAAGAGACATATTTGAGCAAGGCTATAAGCAAGGAAATCAAGGTGGGTACATGTTTATAATAGAGTAAATAAGCCCCTAAAGTTTTCT
>JANZXR010029463.1:0-14603 GCA_027575705.1 Erythroxylum echinodendron | reverse complement strand
TACCAATTTAGCTCTTAATTCTCCAATCTTCCAACTTCACAAAAATTTCTACCTTCTCTCCATCACCCACGGCATCAACATCATCAAGAGAGGGTGAGAGTTTAGGTTAGGGGTTTGGATGAACCAAAGATAGGAGAAGATAAGAGGTATAAGAGTGGAGAAGAAAAGATTAGCAAAAATCCAAGAAGAGCAAAAGAAGGAGCAACTTTAATTTAATTTATAAAATAACTAAGATTGTGACACTTGTCACACTCTCATTGGCTCTCTTTAATTTCTTTCCAAATCAACTCCAATTTCCAATGGCTCAATTCCAAAAATTCGTAATTTCATGTGTCTAAATTTTCAGTTCCATTGGACAGTCAATTTCACTACTGGTAGACCCCTATTCTGTCACTTGACAATTTTCCGGGTCCGGAAACGACTCCGAAAAATCTCCCAAAAATTCCTATAATTCTATAAAAATTAGAAAATACCTATGAACCTCTCCAACACAAACTTCACACACAATAACAAACTTTTCCATAAAACACAGTTATTCACACTTAAACCGGGAAATGTCATGAATGCATGTGCATATATGAATGCATGAATATGTCAATACACTTTAAACATTTCTAACCATTCCAAATTGCCAATATACTCTTCCCATAAGTGAGGGGATGTTACAATGAACTCTTCCATATTCTGAAGATCATTAACCTGAGGACTTTCCATCGTCAGACAGGCCTTATTCATAACAAGAAAAAAAAGGAGATGATTAAATATTTTATATTTTCTTTTCCTTTCTAATTCTGTATTTTTATATTCCGTATATTTTATAAGGTCATATCTTAAATTGGATGGATCAAAAACTAGAAAAATCGTCACATTCAAGAAAGTACCACCAACCCTTCTCAATTATTATAGATATTTACATTGTGTACACTGAGGACAACATACAACTTTAAGTTTGAGGAAGGGATTAATGAATTTTTAACATTTTTTAAACTTATTATACTCCTAATTATAATATTTTATGAACTGATATCTTGACTTATTTAAAATTTGTCTGTCAATACTGTATTTCATTATTGAATATTGATTGAACTGGTATACAAAAGGATGATAGCTAGAATAAAATTACTTTTATAAGTCATATTTTTAATATTCATTGAAATAATCAAATTGAATGAAATTTCATATTATTTGCGCATATAAACCCATCTTTTTTCATGAGCCTTTGAGCTTATGAGTGAAATTTTAAAAAATTTTAAGCTCTTTTTATTTCTTTCATTTGTGTTATCATGTATAGTAGAATGAGTCTAAAACTTGCTTTTATTATATATATTGAGATCATATTTGTTAAACTATAAGCATTGACATGATGAAGGTATATAGATTCAACAATTTGTTTAAACCTATTTCTTTGATAATTACCACAGTCATAAAATTATCTTTTAGGAATAACCAAATTGAGCCTTAGCCTTTTTTCATTGTTATTATACCCACATATTAACCTTTTTCCTATTTTTCTTTAAAGACCATTTTATTGATTTAATCCTTGAAGGTTATTTACATTCTTTACTTGTTTAACACTTGAAATTATTTAAAGGTCCCATATTTCTTTAATTGTGGTATAATACGAAAGTTCAAGATTCTTTTGTTTAGAAAAAAAAACATAGAAAAAGAATAGAAGAAAAGTATAAAGTACCATTGTTTCTATAATGACTGGACCTCTATAAATTGTAAACAAGTTTCTTGTAAATTGTCTTAGTAAATTTCCTTTAATTTAACCCATTTTAATATCCCAACTATAACGTACCTAAACCCCATTACAACTTATATTAAGACCTTTTAATTTTTTTTCTAGTTTATACATAAGTGGTAGAGATGTGGTAATGTTGCAAACCTATGGTAAGAGTTCTACTATGCATTGATTGGGAGTTTTGATACTTCTTATCCTTAACACTTGAGCAAATTAAGTGAAATCTCAGTAAGGGAGTAGAGTGTATGCTTTTGATGTGTGATTACTATTAATGTTGACTTAAGAAGTTATTTTTAGGATAATTTTACTCTAATTGTAGGTTAATTTGATTCAATAGGATATGATGATTTATAGTATGATTGGACAAAAGGATAAATGTCGTAAGATTTATAGTTTTGATTATGGTTTGCATGACGACAAGCAAAAGCTTAAGAGTGGGGATGTTTGATAAACGTATAGTTAACCATATTTATATCACATATTTGATGTATTTTTGCTTGATATTTTATACTTTTATTATATATTTGGTATTTAATTTGTTCCAACTATGTTTATATGTTATAATTGCCTTTATAGACTAAGAAGAGAAGAACTTGGATGAAAACATGATATAAAACAAAGTTGTGAAGTAAAAAGGCGATACACGGTCGTGTATCAACCCGTTTACTTCTCTCTGGCGGTGTATAATCATGAATTCTGGGTATTTTGGGTTATACATAGTCTCGTAGGCCACTGTGTATCACTTAAAACCCTAAAAATTATTATAAAAATATATATTCAGAGGTAAAATGGGAGAGCAGGCATTAAGAGATTAATACAGAAGTTGAGATTGTTCAAAAAGGGCAATTTTGAGTCAAAGAAGTGAAAAACACAAAGAAATCATTGAAAGATCCATTGGAATACAAGATCAAACCTCCACCTTGAAAGAATATTAATAGAAGACAATTAGGGAGAATTAGAATTATGAAATCATTGTTTTCAATTCATTTTTGTTTCTACTTATATTTGATTTCCTGTTCTACCATATGTAAATAAACTCTTTTAGTGCCTAGGTTAGATGAACCCTAGTTTTGTGCAATAGCATGTTTTGATCCTTTTATTAATTCAATTGTTTAGATTAATATATTATGATTCAATTACACATTTATATATGGTCTATTAGATCCAAAATATCAGTGTATAATCTGATTTCATAACATAAAGATTGAGAAATCCTATGTGTGAATACATTTACCATAATTGGAAGGAGTTGATTGTAACCCTATAGATAGAATGACATAAATCCTTTGGATTAGGTTCAAACCTAACAATAGGATTAAAAAATCAGGAAAGCAATTTTGTAAACTTTAACCTGAATAATTTGGTTGATAACTTTAGGATTAGTTGTTATTAGAATCAAGAGTGAGCTATTAGCATACCATAGGAATCTCCACGGTATAATAAATCAATAAAACAATTGCATAATAAAATATTAATCAATTAAGGGTATTTAGAGGATTTGAAACCTAGTCACTAATTTTTTATATTGGTAATTTCTTAAGTGATTTCTTAATTCCCTGCTTAATCTTGCTGTATGTTTTATTTCAGTTGCTTAAGTTAAATTTTCTTTAATCAAAAATCACAACCAAATTCTTAGGCTAAATAATAGGATAACAGTAACTACTATTAGTCATCATCTTTGTAGGATCAACCCGTACTTACCGCTATTAGCTACAGCTATGCCTTACACTTGCGTTTATTTCAATATTGACACTTAGAAAAGGTGCAATCAATCCCCATCAATTTTCAACATTATAATGGGTGGTTTCTCAATGAAGGGTATCATGTTTGCTTCCATCCTTACTAATGATTCCTATTTTAATTTCTCACCTAACTCGTCCTCCTCTAGCTCTTTATTATTGTTTACATCTTCAACATCAATATCTTCTTTATGGCTCTCCTCTTGCTCTTTACACACTCATCTACTATATCAATATTAATGCAAGATTTTCTTGCCTTCGGAGTCTTTAGTGTCTTGGTCATTTTGAACTCAACTTATTCATCACCAATCTGAAGAATTAGTTTCCCTTCATAAAAATCCACCAAGGCTGTTCCTGTATTTGTAAACGATCCACCAAGAATTAATGGATAGTTCTGACCTTCTTTAAAGGCTAGCATTATGAAATCTATATGAATCATAAACTTGTCCAATTTTTCTAGCTCATCTTCCACCACGACAAGTGGTTTCTTTATAGATTGATCTAATAATTGAATAAACATGGACATTATCTACACATCTCTTAGCCCTAATTTCCTGAAAAAATACAAAGGAATAAGATTAATACTTATACCTAAGTTATACAAACACTTATAAATTATAAATTGCTAACTAAACATGGTATAGTAAACTCCTTGGATCTTTCAATTTTGAGGGTATGTGGATGGTAATTATAAAACTACAACTATTTATTAACGATACCGTTTGATTGTCCTGTCACTTATTTAATAGGATATCTTTGAGAAATATAGCTTACTTGGGTATGTTCTCCAAAGCCTCCATAAATGACAAGTTAATTTACAATTTCTTTAATTTCTCTAAAAACCCTGCAAATTGCATTTTCATTTGATTCTTCTTTAACTTTTCTATAAATGGGATCTTTGGAACATATGGAGGGGGAGGGACATATGGTGCTTTCTTCTTCTTATCTTCCTTCTTGTTTTCCTTCTTTTAACATCCAACAGTATAGGGTTCAAACTTCTACTCAGTAGGCTCTACAAATTTTTCCCTACTTTTAAGCATATTAACAATTAGTTGCTCCTTTAGATTAGACTCTGTGTTGCTAGATAAACTCCCCACATTTTGTGTAGCCAATGCATTTTCTAATTTTCCCACTTAAAACTCTAAATTATGGATGGAAAAATCATGATTATTTGCAATTTGTTCAAATTTAGCTTCCATCTTCTTCTAGTTCTCATCTTGGCTTGTGAACTTGGAATTCAGCACATCTATTAGCTTATCTATCTTCAATTATCCAATGAATCAAGCCCATCTGACTGAAATTCTAATAGGCCTTATGCTCGTATTGGGTTTTCTGCATTGTTAGACTAAGAAAATTTTGAATGGTTTTTTTATTCGGGATTATAAGTATTAGAATACAAATTGCTACTACCTAGGCCAATTTGTGCTCCTATAAAATTCAGCTTCTCCATAATATTGTGGTCTACTATAACGCAATCAGTTGTAATACGCCTTCTTGATCGCATAATTCATATTTATGCTATATTACCTTCAGTAGGATGGAAAAAGTGGCTTTGAGGTTGTTTAATTATTTGGCTAAGTTGGCTACTTCAATTTACAAAGCTATCATTGAATCCACATCAAGCTCTCCCTTTTGATCTCTGTATATTATTTGTTGCTTACTCCTTTTTGATGTCTATAGATAGTTTTTGATTACCATCTCCTCTAATAAATCATGTGCAGAATCCACGGACTTCTTCATTAATGAACCTCTAGTTATTGCATCAATGGTACCTCTCATTGGTGGATTTACTCTATTGTAGAATGTTTACAAAAGGAACTCCTTAGGTAAGTTATAGTGTAAGCGGCTCTTTTGCAACTTCTTCAATCTTTCCTATGCTTCATATATGATTTTTCAAAAATTGTAATTGAATTAAGCCACTAAAGGTTGTGAACAAGTTGATAATGTAAAAGCTCTCAAGGAGAGGACTTGAAATCAAATGAAGCAAACTATATAACTTAGCATCTTTAACTATTACAAATCCATGCTAACTTATGCTCCACACATCAATACAATTTGAATATATGTAAAACTTTTCACAAAAGGTGATTGTATGAAGTTTTATAGAATTAACAAGCCCCTTAATGAGTTCCTTTTAGCTTCTTTCTTTATTACAAAAGAAATGTTTATTTCTTTCATTCCATATGTTTGGCACTAGCTAAGCTAAGGAAATATAAAATCACCATTTAATGTCTTTCTTAATGTTTTGTAAGCTCAAGCTCCAGTTGATAATCTACTACAACTCATCTGGTAGATCGATGATGGCAAATTTATTAAGAACTATTTTCTAAACTCCACTAGTAAAGCCTCATTTGAAGAAAAAAATATGATGTACTCTCCATTTGGGTATATAAAGACTACAACAACTTGTCAAATATTTAAAAAATTTCAATCTATCAATGGTTGTTAATCTATCCTTTATAGCTTTCCATAAAGTTGTCACAGCTCTATGAAGATTATATTTGCACGAAACTAGGCTAAGCTATGGCACACACTTGAGGTTTTATTGAAAAAGTTCTCTATAAGAAGCATCACTAAAGTTACCATTAGTATTTGGGTGCTACCAATTCTTACAAAGTAAATTTTCATTTAGCACTAACCTATTGATCTCATTCTGCATATTCCTATCATTGTTTTGCGAAAGATGAAATCTTTGCAAAGTAGACCATTGCAGAGACTTTAGTTGTTAGGAATGTTGCCTCTTAAGTTTTGTAACTCTCTTATATTCTTTAGAGGGAATCCTGGTATCTGGTTGTCATGCCAAAACAAAGTACTCATCCTATTTCCAATGACAATTCCCTTTCACTTTGTTAGAAATTTGTTATCTCCTTTATGATACTTGTATTCTTTGTTAAAGGGAAGCATTTAACTAAAAAGACTTATACCAACTGTTCCCATATCATTGCAATTTTTAGATTGAGAGAATTCAGCCATGCCTTGGCTAGATGTTTAAGTGTGAATGGAATTAGCGTCATCTTAGCTACATCCTTTGATAACGCATTATACCTAAATGTGTCACCTATCTCCAAGAAACTGGCTAAATAAGCATTAGGATCCTTAATGGTCAGTCCATAAAATTAGACATTAGTTTGCAACATGTTTAACAGAGCTAGTTTAATCTAAAAAACATTAGTCTACACTGGTGGTCTTGCAATCCTTTATTGATTGACATTAGTTTCCAACCATATAAAGTCCATAAGAGTTCCTTTCTATCCTCTTTATTTTCTTTCTTTTACCATTGATGTGTCTATCGCTTCTTGGCATTTTACTTTTCGAATTTCCCTTTCTTACTTAGTGATATTAGAAACTTATGTATCTAAGAGTTTCCCTGAACTCCTAGTTGTTCTTATGTTCATACACCTACAATCGCTTAAGAAAAGTGTTAAAAATCCTCAAACCAAGGTAACTCAAACTGCAGTAAATGATAACTTATCAATCCCTAACGATGGCTAAAAAGTTTCTTTAATACCAGTAAAGTATCGTCCTATGATGAATGGAGTAGTTACCCAAAAATTATTGTAAATTTTTTAAGGTAAAAAATAATATAAAACATTAAAAGTTAAAATAAAATAAAGAATTGATAACTAAAAATTGAAATAAGCATCAGTGAATTGGTTGATTGATCAATGATGAAAGCTACAAATTATTTCTATTCGTACTTGTTTTCAATTCACCTTCTTAATTTAATATTACATGACCCTTGATCGCAATCTCAATTAAAATAGATAGAAATGAATTATGACCTCTTAATTTATCAAAACTCTTCTTGACTATGCACTTGGATTTAAAACAATCATATGGGTAACTAATAAACAATTAAGATCTCTTCACTTTCCTACTAATTTGATGTTTATAGGTTTATTGTGGTACTAGCTATCACTATGCAATACAACCCAAATGATCTAATATAATCACTTGATTCAAATTAAATACAAAGTAATAAATATCACAGGCATATTCCATTAAATCAAGAATGCAAATTTTAACAAATAAATCATGAGCATTTCCTAAAAGGAATTTAGCAATCTATAGATGTAACTATATATCCCAATTGATTCATCATTAACATTCAAAAACAATAAGGAAATAAAAGAAAATAGCAGAGTATTGATCATACATGTATTCTTTTCTTTGCCTTAAGTTAGAACTCTACAGCTTTTGTTCTTTAGGATGTTGCTCTTTAATCTCTTCTTTTGTGTTTTCCAGCCACCTCTTTTACGTTTTTCTTTGCCTTAAATACTTCTTGATCCTTCTAGGTCTTTCTAAGGAATCCTCACCTTGTTTTAGTTCAAAAAATAGTCCTGAATCATCAAAAATACAAAAATCTTATGACGTAGAAAAGCTGGAATTTATATAATCGTAAATGTTGCTACCTAATTATAACGGAGAGCCTTTAACTCTCCATCCTACATTTTTGCCTGATCATGCACATGCATGATCATGACCACTTCCTTTTTGCAACTCCTTCTTTTTATTCTTTTCTTTGACTTTTTTTGTCTGCACTTATCGTCAAAGCACATTAAATATCTTATAAAGTTTGTATTAATATTGAATTCTTACCCTAATCAACAATTGAATAAAACTCACATGAACACTAAAAAATTCATAAATCTAAATCCTAAATACATGATTATGAAAAAAATTTAAAACAAACTATTTAACCCATAAAACAAAACTATGACTCACACTTATCATGACATTGGGATTGCAGTGTACGATGAAAAGGTGATGGTGTCCACTTTGGCCCTCTTACATAGCAACTGATGTGTAGGTCTCCTAGGAGGTCAAGGTAGTTCCTAAATGCTTTCCATATTGCATACCTAATAAAAAGCATAAATAAGAGGAAAAAATAGTAAACAATATTATATGAATATATAAATGTGGAGTACTGTGTAAAAATATGTAAAATGTAAGAATGAACTTTTAAATTTAATGTAACTATCCTATAATAATCCTATATCTTATTTCTATTATACATGTGTAGTATAACCATTTCTTAAATCCTATAATACTAAAAATATCAATCACCCACCTTTTATATAGAGCCTAAACTGATCAATCCCTAAAATCAAGTCACTAGAGGAATCAATATGAGTCACATTAAGAATTTTCAACTATATGAAGTACATATAAATCCTAATTAACCTAATTCATTATTTTAACACGTTAAAATAGTGTATAATGGATATATAAAGATCAAATAAAAACATAAAAGAATTTATAGCATCAAATATCCCAATATGAATCTAAAAAAATAGAGGCAGAAGTGTTATTGAGAAATACCTCAATAAAGTTTAAAAGTTGGTGAAGAAAAATATAAATGTGGGCTAAGGTACTTTATGTATGATTTAGAAGGTGATAAGTGTAAATTTCATCATGTTTTAGGGCATAGTTTGATATGTGTTTAGCTATTAATTTAATCATTTAGTATGTAATTAGGTTAGAATTGCGTTAGTTTGTTAATTATTTATGTTTTAAGTGTTTTAGGGGTTACTACAACTGTTTGAGCTTAAATACTATGTTTTCTAGGTACCTTGATGTATTTGTTAGTGTTTTAGGGTTAAAATATAAGAATGGATGAGTTTTAAAGACATTCAGGCCAAAATAACAGCCCACAATCGTGGCATGTCAGGCCATGATCTTGACAGAAGCACCAGATTTGGCCCACAATTGTGGCCTATATGCCATGATCGTGACAGAAGCCTAGAGAATGGCCCATTATAGTGTCCTATGTCGGGAAGACACGTAGACACTCAAGAAAGTCAAGTTTCGATGGATTTTTTGGACCTTTAGACCCTAAAAAAACCTTAGGGTTTCCCAAAACGCAAGAGGATATAAAAAGAAGAGAAAGAGGGAAAGAAAGAGCTTTTACATCAGCCTCCTTAAGAAACCCTAGAGAGAAATCATTGAGAGATAAAGGAAGAGAAGAAGGAAGAGAGAAGAGGAGAAGAAACTGACTCGAAGTACTTCCTGGATCAGGAGGTTTCTAGATATGGCTACCTCCCGTTATCCATTTTACATTGTATTTCTTATTATTTTAGTTTTTTAGTGTATACAATTGTATTGAACAATTGAAGATAGGATCTAGAATGTCGAGGATGTTCCAAACTCACCTTTTTCAAAATTTTATTCTCGAATTAATGAGAATCTGATTGTTTATCTATTTATTAGATGTTATTGTGGTTTGATTATGTTATTGTATAATTCGATAATAAACTGAGAGGGTGAATCGAATGAAAAAGGATTAAATTGGACTAACGAGAGTAAGTGATTTAATAGAAACCATAATTAAATCAGATCTTCCATAGGTTTCTAATAGTTTATTGGAGAGCTTTAGAACTAATTAGGGTTTTGGATAGGTTGTGAATTGAGAGATTGCAAACTCCATAATCTGATTAGAGTTTATGATTTAGGGTTAATGGTTATAACTCGAGAGAGAGTAATCAACCCTAGGATAATCTATAACTAGCAATCCGGTAATTCATAATCGGTTAGGTTAGCATTAAGGATAGGTAAAATTCCATTTCTCTCAATTGGTAATTTCTTTCGGTTAATTCTTAGGTGTGTTGCAATTGCTTAGTAATTAGTATTTTCGTGTTTGATTCTTAGTTTGATTGAATGGATTAAATTCTTGTTTTAGTTTCATTGTAACTTAAATTTCTATTATTTGTTTCTAGCCTTAGATTTTAGAATTAGATTAGTTCCCTCTTTATGAGATTAAAACCTTTGGTACTGCACTAACAAACCATATGCTTGTGGATTATCGAGGGTTAATAATTAAAACTTACACATAACTAAACCCCAAATCAAGTTTTTGGCACCATTGTTGGGGAGGCGATTAATTTAGTTCTTTAGTCTAAGGTGTTTTAGTTAGTTTTTAGTTTCTATTCTTTCTTTCTATTTTTGAAACCGTGCTCTTGCATGAACACAAGAGTTACTAGAAGTTTGATTCGTACAACTTAATCCTTAGTGTAACACCCCCACTGCTATAAGGTACATACCAGAACATCTTTATTACATTCTAGTATATACCCTATAACAATGGCATATTAGCTATTACACTTTCACTTTATCACATGATAATTTATCCCACTTAATCATGGCATCTACTATCATACAAGAAAGTCACCAAATTTTTAAAAAAAATTTCTCTTTTCATTTCATAAATCTGAATGTACATACATTGTAGCCTTCCAAGATCTATACATATATATCATCAAAATCTAATACAAAATGTACTACATGAAAGAGGAAATACAAAAGATTTAACTAAATTCTTTAGTCTAGCTGACTGACCTCTGAGCCATATCTTCTTCATAAAAGTACAAGAATTAAGCTTATTATACGGTCTCTTAGTAGTTAGACTCCTCTCTGTGTCCTAAATGTCAACGTGCAATTTTGGGTGAGTTCTGAGAACTCAGATGAGGTAACCATCATCGATGGTTCACTCAATTCGTGTAACATATCATTTCACATAACAAATAATTCACATCATTGTATTTTTACACATAATATTACATATTACATTCTCATTTAAGAGTTAGACAATTGCATTTCAATCAATCAAGCATACTCGATACAAATTTTATGGAAAGCATATGCGACTCTTTTCCAATTATTATGTTGTTGTGATCGAGTGCCTAAACTATCATGTATCCATTGTGGGTACCAGGCTCATTTGTACTGTTCCTTATCCATTAGGGTTATAGGGCTCATTTTATATAGTGGGCCTTTGGGTCTTAACCACATTGGAGCTTTAAGCTCATTTTCGGTGGCTACTTAGGTCACAACTCTCATTATCTGATCATGCATTCATGTATGGAATGCATCTATCATATTCTATAAATCATGTCAAGAAGTATTTAGTTCTTCACATTCACATACAAGTAGCACTTCAATATCTCATCCATACTTCATATAATCGGCCCTTCGTGTCCGGCTTTTAGTACACAACATTACACATTCATAGGATAAGTTAAAACAGAATTTAACACAACAGTAATTGAGTGAGACCGTCTAAGTTACTCACCACTTGCTTCTGAAGCCATTGCCTCAAAGTTTTGACAACGTCTGGGTGTTGACATTCCAAGTGCTCCTCTATAACAAGCAATATACACACATCACACTTTAGCACAATTATAAGTATTCATTTATGCACATATATGTATATAAAATATGTACAATGCATGTTCATGATAATCTCTATCTGTCCATTATTCTCATCACATAATTATATTCTCATCACATAATTATACATATTTCCAAACTCACATAAATATCATTTATACTTGTGGTTTATACCTCAATAAAACTATAAAAATCAAAATTCATAACTCATTTCTTCAATTCAGATTTTTCCTAAGACACACTTTCGGGTCAACTTTCCAAGTTCTTTTTGACTAAGAAAATGAAGTCATTTGAGGATACTTACTTCTAGAAAATTTTTCTTCTATCTCTTAAGTTTCTAATGAAACCAATATCATTCAATTTGGTTCACTATCCTATGAGTTATACTCAAAATACCACAAACTATGTATAATTGAACTTTTGGCTAGTTCATGATCATACCCTCAAATTATACAACTCTTAACTTTCGACTCAGATATCTAAAAATTTCAAATTTTCTACTTATATCCATTCAGTTTTTATGAAAACATCAAGATATAATTTCTGTCTCGAGTAGTACTCCAACCTCAATCAAGACTCAATTTAAAACCAAATTTTGGAAAGTCTTAGAGACAGAATTAAATTTAAACTTCTTCAAGAAAGTTGTAGAATTATTCTCTAGTTTAATTTGAATCAAAAATCACCTCATTTGGATATCTACAGCTCATGATATCTCAAAAAACCAACAAATGTTCGGAAAGCATCTCCTGTGTATCACCTTCGGGATTGTGACTTCCATGGTCGCCCATGCAGAGTCATGATCGTGACCTACTTCTTCGCCGACGTACTCCTCCTTCTGTCTTCTATTTTTTTCAAAACTTTACTTCCATTTTACACCTAGAAAACGAGGTTTTTAGGCAAAAGCTTCTTCTAAACAATTGTTCATCTATGTATTAAGATTCTAAATAACCTAAGTTCATACAATTTGGCTTAGCATTCTGAAAATTATACACAATTTACTTCATACTATTCAGAAACAGAGACAAAAACTGAAACTCAACTTCAAGACGATTTTCAACACTCTTAGAGATAGAATTCAAACTCCATTTCTCATGAAAATTGTATCCATCCATCTCTATTTTAATATGAATCAACAATCATACTATTTGGGTATCTTTAGATCAAGATATGTCAAAAAAACCGATGCATATTCAATAGAGACACTACATCTAACACATTTGTAGCACACTTTCTCATCAATCTCTTCCTAATTCATCTCTTTTGCTTAGTCGATCACTTTTAACTTATATCCACATCATTCTTCTTGAATAATACCCCCAATTACAGTTTAAGATCATCTATACACAATTCAAAATCTATGCTTGATCATATACACCAAAAATAAAACACATCATATACACATTTATCATAAAGACCTTTCTATCTCAAAAATCATCTCAACAATAACTTATCAATTATCAACAAACCATATACTCAAAACAAGACATCAATAATATTTATTCTTCATCCACAACACATACATATAAATTCATGAACAATCCATCAATCTCAAATTACTCATCATACAAGTTCCATTTACACTAACCCATGAAGATTAAAGCATCACTTACTTGATTTCTCTTCAAATCCTTCAAAAGAACACCAACCCTAGCTTCTCATACAACCTATGTACATCATCATAGAGGTTAGGAGATTGGGTCTTTGGTGAGAAATGAAGAAGAAAACAAGATGGGAGTGATGAGTGAAAGTTGAAAGCAAGCTTTAGTGTTAGTGAAGGCTTAGAGATTCAAAATCGTGAAAGGTGAGAGTGAAGACGGAAGTAACGAAGAGAAGAAGAGAAAAAAGTGAAAGACACAATTAATTGGTCTTTCATTTGTAAATTTTCATATAAGTCAAAAGGGGAGTGGTAGTGACACATGTCACTACCACTTGTCACTCTCCTATGGTCCCATTTGGACCCTTTTTTAACAACTAGTCTATTTAACCCCAATTTCTACTCCAATTGTTTCCAAATTTCAATGACATATGTCATTAAATCCCAAAGTCATAAATAAAATTTTCATTGCCATTTGACTCTTAATTCTACTACTATTTGTCAATTGTCTTGCCACTTGGCATTTTTCCTAATAAAAACCCAAATTTCAAAAGTTTTTCTAAAATTCACCAAATATTCTAAATTACTAAATACACTCTCCAAATCAATTTTCATCATATAAAAACCACAATTCTTAACAAAATTACATTCACAATTCAATTATAAATCGATTATACCCAGAATGTCTATGAATGCATGTACAATTATTTTCATGTGCAAAAATTCAATATTAATGAGTATGAGCACACCATATAATGCATGAGCATGAAATGCATTTTTCTAATTTCTTACAATCTCTTATAATTACTATTCTACCCTCAACATAAGTAACGGGATGTTACATTTAGAGCCAAATATCACTTGATTAGAACGATCAATCAGGAAAGCTCAGTGCGAAGAAAAAGAAGAAATCCCAAAAGCAACAATGGACGAGGAATTTCAACAAGATTTAAATCATGGAGTAAACAAAAAATGTCAATAAAGAACCTTTATGGATTTCATGAGACCAGGATTCAATGCAGCTAACCAAAGAGTAGCTAGGCCACCCATACAAGTAACCTCTTTTGAAATTAAACCAGTGTAACATCCCGTTTCTAGATAACGGGTTGAATTATGGAAACGGGTACAGGTGAGAGCAATCGGAGAAATGTGGAAACCATATCTCAAGCTCATGCATTTGTGAACAGTGATTTTTGCACATGAAAAATATTTGTACATGTATTCATGACATTCTTCCCGGTATAAGTGTGAATAAATGTGAATTTGGAAAAATATGCTTTGTTTGTGTAAAATTGAATTGGAGAGGGTCATAGTGATTTTCCAATTTTTAGAGAATTATAGAAATTTTCTGGGAATTTTT
>JANZXR010029452.1:0-14605 GCA_027575705.1 Erythroxylum echinodendron | reverse complement strand
GTGAATTTACCGACGGACAATAAACTTCCGTCGGTAAAGTGCAGTAAATTTACCGACGAATGGTAAATATCTATCAGTAAACTTAGTTGTGGATTCACTAACGGATTGTGGTATTCATAGATAATATTACTGACGGAAACGACACATCCGTCCTAAATTTACCGACCGAAACATATTTGCCATAGTTAAATTTACCGATAGCACATAGATTACCGTCGCTAAATATAGCGACGGAACAGGAGTTGACTGTAGTTAAGTTTGTGATGAAAACTCTATACTCCGTCACTAATTATTATCTACGACAATTTCTTTGATGACATGGTCCGTCGGTAAATTCTGTAGTTAACTTAGCTTATCGATAGAAAACCTTTATTTTTCGTCAGTGATTTTTATCGCTAGATCTCATTTTTCTTGTAGTGACAAGATTTGCCCACTTAAACCTTACCAGTGAAAATTTAAGTTTCACCAGCATTATTAATAGATATCAAAAAGAAAAGGAAGTCAATGAATCGATTCAATAGTTTAATGACACAAATAGCTATTCTTTGTTCCAAGATGTTAGAGGCGCAATCGTTTCAAGATCTTCTAAACTAAAGGCTGTTAGATTTTATCAGGAAAACTGGAAGAAAAGTGGTAATTAGATACAGATTTTTGGAGACTAAGTTTTGAGTCTTCTAGATTGTAATAACACTATAACGATTTGCGGCACTGTGCCAGTAATTTTGGGGCACTTATGAGGTACTGTTGATATTCTAAATACATACGAAACACCAAGCGTGTTGAATTATGTGTACTTAAACCGAAATTGCGTACTTAATTCGTTAATGGCTTTAAATGGGAGTAATCGCGGGAAGAGGAAGACGCCTGAAATACGCACACCACTTGCGTGCCCGTGACGATGAAAGAGTTTTGTAGGGTTTACAGTTTCTGTGCATCAAAGCCCAAAAGTATACGAGTTGTATCCCCAAGGTTGCAAGCTAAAAGAGGAAAACCAATGAAACGAGAAATGATCAACTGAACAAGCGTCGTGCCGTAAGCTCCAAAGGTAATGGTGTGTCTTTCCACGACAAACGACGAAGCGCTAGTTGTGTCAAACTCAAACACGTAGATTCGAGCCCCAGTCATAGAGTAAAATACGCACACAGTTACCTCATAGTGATGCTGTGCAGCTCAGAAGCATAACTCCAAAAGAGTTGTCTTTACCTCTCAGGAATATTTTCTGATATACTGGGCATCGTGGGGTTTAATAAGCATTCTCTTACTTGGGAGTTCCGATTATCTCCTGGAAACTCCTATACGACAAGAACAACATTTTGCTATTAAAAAATTCTGTGACTAAAAGTCTCAAAACCGTCTTTTATAGTTATTAGCGACAATTTATATTCGTTGCTAAATCTCCGCAGCTAAAAATTATAAGCGACGTTTTCACTAATCATCACTAATAGTTTTTGCCTACACTTTATTTTTATAGCTAAAAACTATTAGCAAAGGTTTAGGAAATCATCGTCAATACATTTTAGCTATGTTTAATTTTCGCAGCTAGAAATAATTAGCTACGTTTAGCTACATTTTTTAAAACGTAGCTAGTACTTTCTAGCTACATTTTTAAAAGCAAAGTCAAAAGTTTTTATCAATGTTTTATAAAATATATTCAAATTTTTAGTATAAGTTTTAACGAAATATTATACTATGTTAATTATAGTTATTATGACATTTTTAATCCATATTATTGTAAATAATATTTAAATTTCTTGTTAATTTATAAAAATATAATTAAAAATAATTGATAATTTAAAACATTGTGTATAAAAAATAAAATATAATTAAATTGTATATAATATTCGAATCTTATTCATTTCAATTCTAAATAGTACTAATTAGTAATTACAAGTGACAATCAATAACAATACTCAAATTTTATTTTATGGCATGCATATATCATATGCATGCTCAAGCCCCCGTTACGACTCAAAAGAAAAAAATACATCCCAACCCAGAAATGGAAAACACACTCACATCACGGACAAGAGAATTCCTATATATAATTCCAGCAACCTCAGATGCTTCAGTGGAGGAAGTTTCCACAGCAAGCATTAGAACCACCACTAGTTGCTATGTTTTAATCGGCAATGTTAGTTTATTGTGATTTCAAGAACTCGGGGGCCAATATGTGTTGTGAAAATCGACCGGATTAGAGCAGGTTCGCAGCTAAATAGGATTGAAGGGAATAGTAACAAATACACAGATTTTACGTGGAAAACTCTCAAATTAGGGTTAAAACTACGGGCAAGGATAGAAGACTTTTACTACTTGAAAAAACTGGAGAATTACAAGGAAAAACTAAACTCACAAAAATATACAGAATATTTTTGTCTCTCTTTTTTTCTTCTCTTCTCTCTCACCTCACTTCTCTTTTTTCTCTGTTTTTTTTTTGCTGCTACTTCTTCTCTTCATCTCCTGCCTATTTATAGGTAAGAGAGCACGTGGAATGGCTAGCCATTTGGCCAGCTATCTCCTTAACATTGTCAAAGATGGTAGGCACGACAATGCCTACCATTGCTTTGTCAATTTAGGTCGACACCAAAAAACGGTGCCTACCTTTTTTTGACAATATGGCCGCTGCTAATTTCCGTAGCTCCAATTGAAGCTGCATTGCTAGAGTTACGAAGAACTCGGGCATTAGCATGGCCAGTAGTTTTAATAGTGGCAGTTGCAGCACTCGAGCTATGAACAGAAGTGGAACCACCAATGCCGATAGCTCCAGTATTTGTAGCTGTAGCAGTACAGGTATCAAGTATCAACAGTGGATGTGGGAATACGAGTGACTAAAGCTCCAGTATTTGTGCCTCCAACAACACCATCACCGGCTTGTGCCCACGAAAGCTGCTGCAAAGTCATGCGTTTCTTGTACCTGCCATTGAGAAAATTGGAGAAACGTTTGCTTTACTAGAGATCCAAGTCCACAGACCTTAATTTCTTATCCTCGGGAAAATATAGCCCATTCTGTGGTTTTGCTATAGCTCAGAAGCTTTTAGATTCCAAACAAAATTGTGTCTGTTTCAGCAGTAACACCAACTTGAATTTTGGAGAAGAGCACTCTCCAGCCTCAGCTTAAATAATTGCCATTGTTCCTCGCCAATTAAGCAATAGCCGTCTTGCTTTAGAGTTATTTGGTACATGGTACTGCTGAATTGTTGTTCTGTGAACATGCTACTAGCAGAGACCATCATAAGTTCAACTTTTGTACTAACTGCTGATTGTATGATTTCCTTCACCTCGTTCATGTTGTTGCCTCCACATAG
This sequence comes from Erythroxylum echinodendron, assembly GCA_027575705.1. NCBI lineage: Eukaryota > Viridiplantae > Streptophyta > Magnoliopsida > Malpighiales > Erythroxylaceae > Erythroxylum > Erythroxylum echinodendron. The sequence continues at coordinate 11,303 of JANZXR010029452.1, read as the reverse complement.
GAAAATTAACTTCTGATTTGTAATCTAACCAACAAAAGAGTCGCAGGCTGTAACTTCAAGCAAACTGTACCGAATCTTCGAGAGAGGAGTAACTAAGAACTGACCTTTTATTTTGTTATGTTCTGTTTGTATAAAGTCAGATTTACTTATATATAAAACACACAAGCCGAAGCTACCTGCTACTTACAAACTAAAGCCTATTTACAAAAACGACTACACTTTACATTAAAGAAACAGTACATAAACTATCACTTAACACAGACTCCTTAAAATAAAGAAAAAAAATAAAGGAGTTCAAACTCAACTTACCCAAGTCCATATGATTGATTGGCTGGTTTGAACGCTTCAGATGAGGACGTCAAGCTTCCATGTCTGTTGGAGCCAAAGTTCTTTCTGTCTAGAAATAGTGAAAGGGAAGGCATCAGCTCCCCAAAACTGGACCATATGGAATGCATCAGAACAACTCGACTTCCCATTATGATCAAGCACAAGCAGCATAGGTTTGCTTCTAAATTGCCACTTATTCTTCACGAACTTAACCACCACTGTATGAAACAACTCCAGTTTGCAAATTTTGTACCATGGCATCAAAGCTTGGAGGCTTTTAAACTTACCAACGGCAACTTCAGTCCACTACTTTTCTATGATTGGGATCCACAGTCCCCAGTTGAAAGTGTTTCCATCCACAGAGACATTACCACTGAAATTATCGAACACTGAAGGTATACAATCCTGCCAAACCAACGACTTACACAGGTGATTAAAAGTCAGTCTTTGCACAACACATATGCTTAAATCATGAATCTTTCTAAAACTAATCAATTACGTATACTACAAATGAGAATAGAGATAAAATATGTAATTAAGCTATACATCAAATCAAAGCACAGTTTATAATAATTAAAAAAGATTGCATTATGTGGATTGCTTTAGAAATTAAAAGTAGCAAATAAGTAAAAAGAAACATAAAAGACTCTCATTTAACACGTAATAAGAGCTTTAATACGTGTCTCGGATCGAGTGTAAAAAGAAAATAAATGAAGAAATGAGGAAAATACTTGATTTCGGCTTCATATCTTTAAACGAGCTTTCTGACGCCGAAACAAGTGTAAATCTACCACCACCTTCACAGGATCTGCTCACTGGGACATGTTAAAACCTTTATGTAGCTTTTTGTGTATGTGAACCTCTGAATAGGCCAGAATATGCTTACGTTCACGTTTGCTACAACAGCTATAAGAAACCTTAACATTCTTTATATAGTATCCATATCAGGCTTCCTCATTACAGGCTTGATATGAGTCCGGTCCACACTAATTGAGGTTTATTTTTCTCCTAGACTTTGGCCCATTAATTTAGATAATTTATTTAGTCACTTCATTATCTTTATCCGGATCAAATTTGTTAAGATATATATTTGATATCTTATTATTTAGTTTTGAAATTATTCGATAATTGGACTTTCAAGATAATATTGATTAGTTTAAAATTATAATCAAGATGAGATAGAATATCCTAGTTAATATTTGATAAGAGATTTTATGAAGCTAAAACTTTATCTTATGAAGACTCCTTTGTGAATCATGTGACTATAGAGCTAAATGAGTTTTCTATCGTGACCTCTTCTTTGTCTTACAGTGATTTTTTTTGCCAAAGGAATTACGTATCTATTGAAAAACTCTTATGGTTGATCATTTAAACTAAGGTTGTTTGTGTGTAAGTGCTGTGTTTTCTCTTCAGTCTTTTTGTTGTTGATTGGGTAATTTATGCAGCTATGGTTTTATCTTGGTATTTGCATGAATCAACTGTGTATTCTCTTCAATTCTTCAACATCAATTGAGGGTTACTTTTCAGACTTGGCAGCTGATTCATTTTTCTGGTGTACGCGTTATCCTTGTGCTGCCTTTTGTTTTTGATGAAGTGTTAATTGAGAGGATGCCCTTGATGATTTACGGTTAGAAGTAATTGCGAAAATTCTAGCAGTTGACTACAGTAGTATACTTGGTGAACAACTTTAAGATATATCTTTGAAGGAGTTGACTTCGTCAGGAAGTTATTCCTTTTTATCTCAAGTGTATTCATTTTCATTCTTTGTTATTTTAGTCACTTGAGTTATTTGATTATTGTCTTTTTCATTAAAAGATGTTGAGAGAAATCTTTTGTTAAGGTTAACACGAGTTGGTCGTGTTATTGAGTGTGAAATTCTTTCACAACTTGTGAGAACCAGGGGTAGTGTCAAAGGTTGAGTAGTGTTAGCTCAATAAAGCATTGTATAAAACTATTGTCATTAGTGAAAGTTTTAAGTTAGGTGAGGGTCCCGTAGAAGTAAGCAAGGTGTGTCAAACTCCGTTAACAAATATTGGCGTTGATTTTTTATTTGCCTTTGTGTTTTTAATTTTCTATGTTTAATTGTGTTAGATTTTGCAAAACTATTACACCACTTTGGAAACTTTCAATTGATATCAGAGCGCGTCACCGAATCAGATTTTGGTATAACAAGTTGGTGCAGATCCGTGTTTCACAAACATGGCTACAAGAGAAAGAGCATCAATTACCAAGCCACTATTGTTGGATAGTTCCAATTATCCTACTTGGAAATCACGGATGAGAGTCTTTATTCAGGCATAGGAAACAAAAGCATAGAACTCGATGCTACATGGCTAGACACATCCAGTGATAACTAGTAACAAGTAAGAAGTAGTACTGAAAGATCCATTTGAGTGGCTAAAAGCTAAAGAAGAAAAAGCACTTGCAAACTCTCAAGCTATTTATGTCATCTTTAGTGCTGTTGATGAAAGTCTTTTCAATGATATCACTTTGTGAATCAGCGAAAGTCAATGATATCACTTTGTGAATCAGCTAAAGAAGCGTGGGATATTTTACAAACTATACATGAGAGATCGAAATCTGTGATAGACTCAAAACTTCAGATGTTGGTATGTGAGATTTGAAGAGCTAAAGATGGACGAGAGTGAAATTGTTGGAGACTTCCATGAAAGATTGCATGACATAGCAAACCAAGCACATCAACTTAGGAAGAAACTTTAACCTGAAACTGGTTAAGAAGACATTGATATTGTTATCTCCGAGGTTTATATTGAAAATTGTAGTAATGGTGGCATCTCATGATATCAATAAATTGTCGTTGGATAAGGTAATTAGAATTCTTACCAATTTTGAAATGAATTTGTTAAGGGGCAAACAAAAGAGGAGCAAAGGATTGGCGTTGCAAGTTGAAATTAGTAAAAGTGTGAATGATGTAAGAGATGAATCTGACAAGAATGAGGATCTGGTATTATTGACTACAAATTTTAGTAAGTGTTTAAAGAAAGTGAAAAAGAACAAACACAAGTTTAGGCAAAATGGTAGGAGTCAAAAAACAACAACTTCAAAGAATAAACTAAAACTCAAAAGGGCAAAAGAAAAGAAAATAAAATTCAATATCATGAGTGTCAAGGCTTCAGACATGTACAAACAGAATATGCTAATACTTTAAAGAAGAGGAAAGAGAAGTCCTTTACGAGCACATGTAGGAAGAATGAATCCAAAAGTGAATATGGTAGTGAAGAAGAAGTTGTGAGTAGTGCTACGTTAGTTGCTTTATACAACAAAGTCCAGTTGCTTGCTTCACAGCAACCAAGAAGGAAGAAACTGATGAGAAAAATATGGATAAATAAGAAAATCTTGAGAAAAACATAGATTAATCAGCTTGAAGTCTAACTTCAAATTATGACAGTGATGAAAGTGGCTCAGATGATAAAAAGGATGATATCTATGAAGTCTATGAATTAATGTATGCAAAATGAGTGCAAACATGTGGGAAGAATGAAAAGTTAAAGAAGGAAAACTCCTTCGAGAAGAAAATCATTCCAGATTTAGAGAAGAAATTGTTGTCTACATTAGAGGAGCTTGATAAAACAAAATTAAAATTGGTTAGTATGGAAAAGGGAATAAGAATGTTAAATGGAGGCATAGAAAAGTTAGAAAAGTTGATGGAAATCGGTAAGATTAAAGCAGATCTTTAAGGCATTGGCTATAAAGGTGAATGGTCTAGGTGGAATGATGAGAAAAATGATATAATCAGAGCTGTCCAAGAAGAAACCTCGAGGAAGAATTGGGAGTTTATACCTATATGTCATTTTTATGGAGTTATTAGGTATATATGGCCTAGATGTTACAAGTTATTACAAATGTTTCTCCAAATGACCCAAAGCTGAAAAAATATACATCCACTACAAAATTTCCAGTAGTAAAAATCCATTGTACCGAAGTACTCTTAGGTTTGAAAGGGTCAATTGTAAGCTCTTGTAGTTCTTAAATCCATGAAGGCTACTTCACATAGTGGTGGGTATTTTGACAATGGGTGTTCACGTCATATGACAGGAGAAAGGAGCTACTTGACTAATTGTCAAAGTTGTGTGGATGGGCATGTAACTTTCGGTGATGGAAAGAAGGCTTTGGTTATTGGAAGAGGGACACTATGTGTGGATGGATGGACTGCCACATCTCAAGAATGTGTTTCACATTAATGGATTAAAAGCCAATTTGGCGAGTATAACTCAACTTTATGATGATGGTTTATTAGTTAAATTTACAAGTGGTGAATGCAGGGTATTAAATGAATAAGGAGAATGTCAATAGATAATTGTAATATGTTGCAAGACACAACTGCTTGTAAATCAACCTCATATGATGATAACATAGATCTATGGCATTACGAGCTTATTAACAAGTTGAAGAAATTGAAAGCTGTTAGAGGTTTGCCCACAATGAACAAAGAAGATAAAACAATATGTAATGCATGTCAAATGGGTAAGCAGATGAGAGTGCCAGATAAACAGGTTCGACATATTACTTCCTCACGCATACTGGAATTAACTCACATGGACTTGGTTAGTCCAACACAATATGATAACATTGGTAGGATGGTATGTTTTTTAACTTGTGTTGATGATTATTCTAAATATACTTAGTTGTCATTTTTGAAAGAAAAATTAGATGCTTTTAAGGCTTTTAGAAGCCTATATGTGAAAGTTATGAATATGAAAAAATGACAGTGTTGAGAATTCGATCAGATCACGGAAGAGAATTTGAGAATGTAAGCTTCAACGATTTCTGTGATAAGTATGGTAAAGAATTTTCAGCACCTAAAACTCCACAACAAAATGAAGTTGTCGAGAGGAAGAATCGAACCCCTTTAAGAAATGGCTAGATCTATATTAAATGACAGAAAGATGTCTATGCGATTTTGAGCCAAAGCAGTTAACACGACATGCTACATATGCAACATTATCTTAGAAACATATTGAACAAGATATCTTACAAACTTTGGAAGGGAAAGAAACCAGATTTAAGTTACTTTTATGTTTTTGGCAGTAAAAGCTATATTCTTAGAGATAAGGAATAGCTTAAAAATTTCGAAAGCAAGAGTGATGAAAGGATCTTCATTGGTTATTCAACCCACAGTAAAGCATACAGAGTGTTCAATCAAATAACCAAGAAATTGCTAGAGTCCATTAAATGTTGTGATTGATGATGTGTCTTAATTAGATGGCAAAGTGGCAGAAGAAATTTCACAAAACTAACCTTATGGACCAACTTAAACAAGCAACGAGACAAGAATCAAAAAGTACCCAAATCTGCAGTTAGTCATTATTAGTGAAGAAACTGTGTAAACTAAAGAGCTGTTAGTTGTTTTGGATGATGAAACCACCAAACCACTTGATGCAGAAATTATTCCTTTAAATAATCAAAATATGAGAGAAGATGATTTAAACAGGGATTCTCCCGAGTTCCTCCTGTCACCTGCATCATCTCTAACTGCATCATAAACTTCATGTAAAAGAAAGGTATCAATGTTGCTTTATTATTCATTTGATGTATTTATACAATTGTGAGAGTAATCTTAGCCATACACCTACAGATCCAAATAAAGGGTCAGGATTTATTCAGTTATGACAGACTGTACTAGGGTAGCTACTTATTTTTGAAATGTTAGTTATGCCCTTAATGCTATATGTGTTGTGCGTCTAGTGTCTGTAGCCTTCTTTGTTCTTGAATCTTCTTCTTTTCTTCTGTATCATTTCTTTCTCTTCTCGAGCCTTCTTGAGTTTGTCTGTTAACACCCCCATTCAAACTGAACCTGGGGCTTTGATATAGGTTCAATTTGGTAGTTATAAGTTGAAACCTTGTAGAGCTTAGGGGTTTGGTGAGAATATCTGTGAGTTGGTCGTTGGTGTTGACATACCGAATTTCTATTTCTCCTTTCTCCACTTTGTCTTTGATGAAGTGGACGTCTACCTCGATGTGCTTTGTTCTTAAGTGAAAGATAGGGTTTTGAGCTAGTGATCTGGCTCCATTGTTGTCATTCCATAAAATAGGCTTATGTGCGAGAGTAAACCCTAGCTCGAATAACAGAGAAGTGAGATAGATGAGCTCAGTCGAAACTTGAGATAGAGCTCAGTATTCAGCCTCAGTGCTGGACAGAGCTATTGTAGATTTGTAACATCCCATACTAGGGTTGGAATATTGAGGAATTAGCAGTGCATTGTATGCTTTGCATATTTGAGTATTCACTTATATGTGCATATGTATTTTTGAAGCATACAAATAATTGTACATGCATTCATTGACATTTTTCGGGGTATAAGTGATATTTTTTTAATGTGATTAAAGTGTAAATTTTGATAAATTGTGTTACAAAAATTTATTTGGTGATAACAGTTATTCTTTCGGTTTTTTGGTGAATTGTGGATTAATGGTCGTGGAAAATTTAATTGGTGTGTAATAGAATTATTTTCATATTTTTGGAGACAATTTAAATATTTTGGAGATTTATCAAAAATTTGAGGTATTTTTAGACTAGAAAAAACAAAGAATTAAGAGCCAAATTATGGAGTGATAAATGGACCTATTAATGTGTGACATTTGGACAAGTTAGTAAATGACATTTGGCTACCACATATGAAGACATGTAGATTGCTTTAGTTAAGGATAAGTATCACACTTGCATGTGTGACATATGTCCAATGCAAACCAAGAAACCTTACATTCAAAGAGTTAGGCAAGTGATAACTCTTCTTCACCTTTGGAGTCTCGGCAGCTCTCTCTAAACCGAAACTCTCTCTTACTCTCACAAACTCTTGGATTTTTGTTTTAATTTAGATCATCACCACTTGACATCTATGCATGATGCTGCAGTAAGGAAGTTTGATTATGCTATCTTTTGTGCTATTGTCCTCTTAGTATTAAGATTTTAACCTTGATATTGGAAGTGAAAATCATAAGTTTTATGATAGTATAAATGATTTCTGTTGAGCTTTTAATATTTATAACTAGATGCATGCGTAAATGGAGAAAATTTTATGCTTATGGATTGCTGCATGCGTAAATGGTGTTGATGCATGTGTGGGTGGTGATGGAAGAAGCAGATTCGGAGATATGAATAACTAGATGAAAGTTTGAAGTGAGCTGGAGTATAATATATGTAGTAGTTTACTGAACATACGTCTGTATTTAGGGCATAACTTGATCTGTAAATATCCAAATTGGATGAAGTTTAATTTAAAGTAAACTAGAGACATAGAGCTACATTTTTCATGGAGGAATTATGTCTTTAAAGAGTCCGAAAAATTAGCTTGAAATTGAAATTTATGTTTTGTCAAAGTGTGAAAATAGTCTGTAGGTTTTTGATTATAACTTGATCTATAGATTTCTGAATGAGTTAGTTCTTGATTCCGATTAAACTAGAGATTATGTCTAAAACTGTCTTGAAGAAATCAAAATTTAATTCTATCTCTAGGACTTTTGAAATTGGCATGGAATTGAGTCTTGGCTTAGGTTGTAGCACTGCTAGGGACAGAAATCATGTCCTGTAGTTATTGCATAAAATATATTGATGTAGGCCAAATTAGACTAAGCTGTCTTCACCAAATTGTAGATTATTCTCTTAGCTTTAAATTGGTATCAATTTTGTAATTTTTGGAACTTGTAATTGAGAGATATGAGTTGTACAACTTGACTGCATGATCATGCTCTAGCCAAAATTCCAAATGCACACAGTCTGTGGTATTTTAAGTATAACTCATAGAATATTGAATCAAATTGAATGATCTTGGTGTCACTAGAAACTTAAGACATAGAGGAATAATTGTCTAGAAGAAAGTGTTACAGAAATACATCATTTTCTTAATCTTATTGATTATGCAAAGTTGACCTGAATGAGGTTCTTCTAGCAAAAGCTGGAATAGTAATTGAATGTATGAATTTTGGAACTTTTGAAGTACAATTGATGTTTACATTAGTTCAGTAAGGACATACCCGAGAATTTTTCATGACTATGCATCACACATATTTAGTATACATAAATGAATGCTTAATCATGCACAATAGTGATTTGTATATGTGTTAAATGTTATAGAGGAACGCATAGAGCGACCACTTCTAGATATTGCCAAGACTTCAAGGCAATAAGTAATAAGGAAGCTTTTGTGAGTAATCTTAGATGGTCACACCTTACTTTGTTCTGCTTGTTGAATTTGATTTATACTTATTGTGTTGGAATTCCAGACAATGATTGTCTAAGGCATTTGATGCATGTTTGTATCATTAGAAGTGCTACTTGCATGTGAATATGATTGACTACTTGCTTTACACATGAAATGTTTGAAATGACTTTGTTTTGTTTTAAAACTGTTAAGTCCTTGTTGTGGGTCAATAGGCATGCCTAGAAGGGTCTGTAACTGCTCCTATGACGCTTCGGTATAGAGACTTCAGTCTCTCCTGTAACACTTCGGTGTCAAGACTTCGGTCTCTCCTGTATGAGTCCCGTTACCAGCTTCTATAAATGAATTAGTAGTCATCTGATTTGATGTTCTGATATATGTTTGATTCTGATGTAAACAAAATTGTATTCTGATTTTGAAGGGTTTATACCCTCTTTTGATATTCAGCTCTGTTAACATTAAAATTGTTCTAAAATGCATTATCTCTGTTTTATTGTTAAACCAATTTATTAATGCATGCTTATGCTATTACATGATTCAGTATGATGAGTTATCACTTTATATATAGATTAGTTATTATTCACTAAGCTATATGCTTAGCACGGTGGATTTTCCCTGTGTATGTTTAGATAGAAGAGTTTAAGGATTGGGACAAGGACAACCGCAGTGGCCAAAGGAGCTAGTGTTTTTGTTTCTGCAAAAATGTATATTTGTGTTTGGTTTATGATGTATTTCATTGTAAAGAGACTTTGTAATTTGTGTTTTGTTTACTGATTTGTAATAACCTTAATATGGGTTGACTTTTGTATGTATGGAATGTTTTGGGATTTTACAACAATATGTTTGATATGTTTTGAGTCTACAAAAGTTGTAAATGGATGATAATATGTGTTGCTTGAGCTTCAGATTGTGTTTGACATGTGTAAGTTCTGCATGTATGTGGGTAGCATCCACATATCCTATCCTTCTAAGGGGTAGGCAGGTGTTACACGAGGAGTTCTATATTTGGGACTGTATTGGAAGTGCTACTTGAATGTGAATATGACTAACTATTTATTCTCAATTTCAATGTTAAATGTCGGACTAAAAGTCTTATGACAAATGTGCATAAGAAAGAGTGTGAATGTGACTGAATGAGTGTAATAATTGAATATGTATGATGCATTTCATTATATGAATGCATGAAAGATAATGGCAGTTGTGACCGGAGTCGCCTGTAAAAGAGCTTAAAGCTTAGAACATGATAAGAGCTTTTGGTTCAGTTGTGCATGTACCTGGTATCCACTGAGGATATGGGACATTAATTGATACAGCTCGATATCCACAAAGGGATATGAGCTAGTAAAAGAAAAAAAAGATACTTGGTCATTACAAAGTAACAAATGAAACTGAGTCACGTGCATTGCATTTATATTTGATATGTATATTTTATATGAATGAAATGACCATTATGATTGTTCTGAAAGTGAAAGGTGATATTTTATGAATATGCAAAGATGTGAAAAATATGTTACGTGTACTGATATGATGCATGAATTGAGTGAACCATCGATGATGGTTACCTCATTGAGTTCGCAAAACTCAGCAAAATTACGATGTTGACTTTTCAGGACCAAGAGAGGACTTTAGCTACTGAGAGGGGCTACAAACAGTGTAGACTTGTACCTTTGGGAAGAAGAATAAATGGATCAAAGGTCGGTCAGTGGGGTTTAGAAAGATTAGATAGACTTTTTGTGTACTTTCCTCTTTCATGTAGCATATTTTGTATTAGGTTATGATGATGTACATGTATGGATGTTTGAAAGATACATTGTATAACGTTCAGTTTTGTGGATGAAATGTGGAAAATTTTGGTTTTGAAATATTGTGACTTTCTTTATGATGTTTTATAAGATGACCAAAGATAGATGATGCCATGTTAAATGAGTGTCGTTATTGACGTAGCTCACCATTATCATAGGTTATATATTGGAATGCCCGTAGGATGTTCCAGTATGCACCTTATGGTAACGGGGCGTTACATTGGGTGGTATCAGAGCATGGTTTGGCATCCATAGGGATATATAGGAATGTTAAAAATGAAATATCGTGAGAAATGCGAATAATGATTAGATTTATTGATCATTATAGGTCATCCACTATAGGTGAACAAACGGAACAGTCAACTGACCTAGGATCTGTAAGAGTCAGTAGGGAGTCTTCGATGCCTCGACCAGAGGAGATGCCTCCTAGAGTTCTCGAGAAAAGGGAGAGGAGGTATGATAGGCTGTGGAAGCAAGGGGCTGTGGACTTTTATGGCAACACAGACCTTGCTAAGGTCGAGAGATGGTTAGAAAGAACAAAAAGAGTTTTTGATCAGATGGACTGTGAGTTGGACGAGAAGTTTGACTATGTAGTGTCCTTACTACGGGGCCTAGATTATCAATGGTGGAAGACTGTCCCAGGTAGTACCACCAGGCCTTGCAACTTGAACTGGGAAGACTTTTTGAGGGTCTTCAAGGAGATTTACATAGCCAAGATCTACCTGGACCAAAAGATGAAAGAGTTCCTAGATTTGAAGCAGGGTAGAATGTTAGTGGTAGAGTGTAACATCCCCTCACTTATGGGAAAGGGTAAATTGGTCTTTTTGAATGTTAGCATAATTGGAAGTGTTTCTGACATATACATGCATTCATATATGCATATGAATAATAAATAGTGAAATTTTTGTACATGAAATGAATGTACATGCATGCATGACATTTTCCCAGTTTTTAATTGTGATTAATTGAGCTAAATAGAAAAAGTGTCTTAAGTGAT
>JANZXR010029431.1:0-14605 GCA_027575705.1 Erythroxylum echinodendron | reverse complement strand
TAAGGAAGGGCAAAATGGTAAAAACACACAAATTTGCATTAAATTGAATAAGACAAAGAAGAGGAAAGACGTGAGTTGTAAGAAAAAAAAAGAGAAGAAGGGAAGAAACGTGAATTCTAAGAAAAGAGAGGAAGAGAGTCGTGTAGGAGAGAAGAAGAAGAAAAAGAAACCAAGGAGAAGAAGGAAGAAGAAAGCAAGGAAAAAAGGAAGAAAGAAGAGTTTTAGCTAAGTCTTTTTCTAATAAGGTGAACCTTCCTATTCTTTAGTTTCGATTGAAAAAAGAGGTAGGTTTTATATGAAGAAGATGTTGAAGTAATTGGAGAGAGAAATTAGGGTTTTAATATATGATGAAGATGAGGAAAGAAAGAAGAAGAATAGGAGGTTAATGATAGAACTTAGTTTTCTAGCTAGATAAAAATCAAGAAAAGAATAAATATGAGTTTATTCATGATAGTTAGGTTAAGGAAAGCTTTATGTGTGTGATGAAATGAAATATGTGTGTTTTTAGGGAATTGGGAAGTTAGACGCCAAGAGCGAGAAGAAGAACAAGCTTGACTTTCGGAAATTTCAAGCTAAATAGGTGGATAATATATTTATAGTTGTGATGATGAACTACATTGTTTATGTGAATATAGGTTGTTTTATTTATGGTGAGTGTGAGTAATATGTTATGGTTTAGTGATGATGAGTTGAAATAATTGGGTGTATGTATGTTAAATATGTATGTTTTGAACCATTGTGGATGTGGGAAAAATATTTTGTGAATGTGTATTGTGTTGTATTGTGATAATTTTAATGACCTTGTGTGAATGGAAAAGAAAAGAATTATGAAACATGAAAGCATGAACACAATGTAGAATGTATGATTATGGAAAATCTGTTATGTGGGTGAGAGAGAAATCCGTTTCGTTAGTCACGTGCACGTCGACCTATAGCCTTCTCCTGGCTGCCCGCTTGTGGCCACGAGATCCTAAGAAATCAGAATCGTTTCATCTCACGGTGTAAACTTTGGTTTCACCGTTTCGTTTCACAGAACTCTCGAGCCATTGAGTATGCATTGCATTTTCGAACATGTTAAGTATTAATGTAAATTGAATGTTGTGATTGACAATAATTTTCAGCCCATTTATGTTGAGATAATGTGTTGTGTTATGCATGATTATTGTATGGTATGTAGTTCATTAGCATTGACTATAGGTATATTAGCCACTAAGCTACTAGTCTCACCCCACATTCTCTACTCCTCAGGTGAAGAACCAGCAGATCATTAGAAGCCTTGCAAAGTTTTTGGCATAACTTTAAGGAATTTAGATTTTATAACTAAGTTAGTATCAAACACTTTTAGATGATCTTAGTAGCATGTCAACATGAACATTATAGTATGTATTTTGCAACCATGATACTGTATGTATTTTGTGATTATGATATTTTTGCGACACTATGAAATAAAATATGAAATATGTAACCCTTTGTTGTTGTGAATTGATACTTATATATGTATGCTGAATTTCATCTTATGAAATTAGTTGTGTGCTAAATGTTGGGAGACATTGTGATCAATTGTTGTGGTAAATTGTGTATCAAGGGAGTTAGGTATGTAAGGAAAATTTATGTTGGTTCGGTTCCTTTGAAATTTGAGTGAGAATTGTTTGTGAATTGATGAGTGAAAACAAGAAATGGGGTAAAAATGCGAATTGAAACTTTAATGGATAAACTACACCGATCTAGGCAGAATTGGGCTTAGTGGTCTACATAAAATTTGTAGATTATCCTTTTAGCTTTCTATCTCTATAAATATCGAAATTTTTGGATTTCAGATGCAGAAGTTATGACTCTTATAACGTAGCTGTGTTTGGGTGCATTTTTGTATAATTTGAAGTATGAATTTGGCTGAAATGGTAACCTTGCTTCAATGATTAAACTATATCAATATAGGCTGAATTAGGTAAAATTGTCTTCATAAAAGTTGTAGGTATTGAACTTATCTTTCTAACTACATATAGTTTGTAATTTTTCGATTTCTTTATTGAAAGCTATGTTGATTAGAAGTAAGGATGTTTGAATTTGGGAAAAGTCCCGATCGTAAGGGGTGCGATCGCGACTGTGCGATTTATTCACAATTCACGATCGCGAGGAAGGCGCAATCATGGCGAAGGCGCATAAATCTCCATCGTAACCAAGGCGCGATCGCGACACTATCATGAAACGGGCATAAAAGTCGCGATCGAGATGCAGCGCGATCACGATTAGCCCGAAAGTTTCCCTAATCGCGATCGCGCATTTTGCTCAATGTCGCAATCGTTACGTAGAATGATCGTGGCATGCAAAAAAATTTTCAAACTCACGATCGTACTATGGTACGATCGCGACTTGCTTAGGTATATTGCCTTTATTCAGACACCCGCAACTTTTGCCTTTTTGAATTAAGAATTTCATTTTTCAAAACTCAAATTACTATTAATTCTTCTTACACCCAAATTAAATACTCTTTGTTCATTTTTTATATGGAAAATTTTTTAATAAATTGTGGGGTAATATTTTTACCTTTCTTATGAATTTTCTTTGTTTAAAAATCATTATTATCTGTTTCTTTTAAATAGATATTCTTTAATAAATTGTGTATTAATTATTTTTATTAAATTATTTATTTTTGAACAATTTAATTTTATGTCTATATTTGTTCTACGATCCCACCACGAATTTTTCCTTGCCTAGTCTCTAATTAAATTTAAATGTTATAATGTATTTTATTTTAGTGCAATGTTTCCAAAATACATATTTATAATAAATTCAAATAAACTCCCAATGGTGACACGTGGTCGCCATAAAATCCGTATGAGGGACCCGGGGCCAACATGCATACTGTTATTGTGCAGATAGGAAAAAGCAGATGAATTAAAGGCAATACCAACAAAATTCATATTAATCCCTACAACATCATATGGAACAACAGCAGTCTTTGCCTTGAACTTACTCATAATACCATCCACATCTTGGTACATTTAATTGATAATCTTCTTATTCATTTGACTTCCTTCATCATCATCTAGTTCCAGTAGAGTATCTCGATCACCTTCATTTATCTGACCATTACCAGCAGTAACTGGAGCAGCCAACCTATCGGATCTCATTCCCTTCCTACCCTTATACCAGCCAGGATATCCAATTCTCTCGAAATAACTATCATACAGATGTCCCTCCTACTTGCACTGAGTGTAGTGTCTCTTGCTATTTGTAGGAAGCTCTGTAGGTGAATTTTGAGGAATATGCATAGGAGATGAAGGAGTGGAGGCGTTTAGATTCTCAAATGAATGAGTGGAGATATTTGGAGATGAATCATTTGTAGGATAATGAGTAGCACCAATAATAAGATAGGAATTTTCTGTATAATCTGCAAGAGGAGAAGTGTTTAGAGAAGGAGATATAACAGTAATAGGAATAATGGGGACTAATAATCGGAAGAATGAGAATGTTTGAATGGGAATATATCTTCACAAAAAACAACATCTCTTCTCAATAAGATGCAGTTATTCTCAAGATCAAGAAATTTGTATCCCTTTTGAGAAGGAGGATACCCTATAAACAGAGGCATCCTATTATTCTCAGATGAGTATATTTTTGTTTAAAGTGAAAAAACAAATCATGAGGTGATTTCCAAGACACTATAGGTGTAGGCATTTTATTAATGAGATAGGTGGCTGATAAAAGGCACTCTCCCCAGAGATAATCGGGTAAATTCCCATGTATTTTGAGTAATCTAGCTGTATCAAGAAAATGTTTATGTTTTCTCTCAACTATGCAATTTTGTTGATGGGTATAAGTCACGGACCTTTGATGGATAATACCAGTTTCTCTCATGAAGTGACCACACTGTGAGTTAACAAACTCAGATTCATTGTCAGACCTCACATACTTGGGTGTTTTCGAGAAATGGTTTTGTACATACCTTACAAAGGAACTAAAAATGCTACTAACATGCTACTTACTATTAAGTAAGTAAGTCCAAGTTGCTCTAGAGAAATCATCCACTAAAGTGAGAAAAATATCTTCAACCATCAATATTGGTTGCTCTATATGGTCCCCAAAGATCAATATGAATGAGTTCAAAAGGTACAGATGAGATATATGTGCTTCTGGGAAAAGGCACTCGATGAGATTTAGCCATTTTACAAGTATCACAAAAGAGTTTATTGACATCAAACTGCTTACATTTAGGGACATGACAAAGTTTAGAGGATGAAGTATGCCCCAATCATGCATGAAATGTATGCAATTCTATATTATTGAAAAATCTACAGAGATTTCACTAGGAACAACGTCAAAATAGTATAGACCTTTAATGCCTTTGCCAGCTACAACAACTTTGTTAGTGGTATGGTCTTAAAAGGTATAATAAGATGGGTAAAAAAGGGGGTCTCAAGTTTTTCAGATTTGAGTTATTTGCTAGCAAAGAGAAGATTTTAATTAAACTCAGGTACATGCAACACATTATGCAAGGTCAAGGTAGGACTTATATGAATAGATCCAACTAATGTAAAATTCTTAACTGAACCATCTGGTAAGGTAATAGAAATAGGTTTAGGAAGCAATTTAGTACTTGAGAAAAGGTGACTGTATGGAGTCACACGGTCAGAAGCTCCAGTATCCACAATCCAATTCCTATACATACTATTATTGTACAAATAGCAAAAAGTAGATGAGTTAAAGGCAATACCTACAAAATTCATATTGGTCCCTGCAACATCATATGGAACAACAACAGTCTTTGCGTTGAACTTCCTTATAATACCATCCAATTTTTGGTACATTTGATTGATCATCTTCTGATTCACTTGACTTCCTTCATCATCATCCAGTTGCAGTGGTGTATCTCGATCACCTTCATTTATCTGACCATTACTAACAGTAACTTGAGCAGCCAACCTACCAGATCTCATTCCCTTCCTACGCTTATACTAGTCAGGTTATCCAATGCTCTCAAAATAACTATCATACAAATGTCCCTCCTACTTGCAATGAGTGCAGTGTCTCTTGCTAGGTTTCTTAAATCCTTTTGAGCTCATATTAAAACTCTTTGGAACCTCCAACTCCACTAATAACTGAGAAGGAAACTGGATATGTGGCATGACTAGTCACGTCCTTCTATTTTTCAACTTGTTTAACTAAATAATAGGCCCTATTAACCAAAGGGAGTGGGTCCATCGACAACACCTGATTCCTCACTCCTTCATATTCATCATTAAGTTTCATTAAAAATTGTGTAAGCTTGGATCTATTGTCCATTTCAATGAATTTCTCATTCATTATACCACAGGTGCAAATAGGAATGCCAATCAAGCTATACAGTTAATCCCAACACCTCTTGAGCTTGCTAAAATAAGATGCTACAGACATGCTTCCCTGAGTAGTCTAACTCGATGTACATTTGATATGGTAAATCAGACTATTACTCTGACTGAACCTTTCATTTATCTCTTTCCACAATTGCTCAACAGATTGAGCATATAAGAAGGAATCAAAAATCTCAGGAATCATGGAGTTTAAGATCCGACGAGTGACTATATAGTCACATCTGATCCATTTTTGAGAATTAGAATCAGTAATAGCAACAGGCTTAACACACGACCCCATCTATAAAGCCTAATTTCATTTTGACACGCAAGGCCATCTTCATATTACGACTCTTACCTAGAAATCCTGTGCTATTGAATTGAACATTGGTGAGAGACATACCAGGAAGATCTCCACTAAATAAGAGAAGTGAACGATCACACCAGGAATTGGCATCGTAGATCCAAAAGAGCCATTGTTGGTGTCACTAAAAGTTGTCATCTGTAATGAAAGAGCCTCATTTCAACTCAGCTTAGAGTTTCACATATCAACTATCAGCTTCAATAACCAACCAGTCCGGTAGATTAAGCTTAGCCTTCAAGGAACCGACCATGCACGTGACGATGATGAATCTAAGCTAACTGAGCTCTGATACCATATGAAGATACGTAAAAGTGTAAAGGAAGAGTAAAGTGGAGAGTAAAATTGGAGAGAGAAATTTATACTTCATTAACTAATGATGAAGTGTACAAGATGGCCTTTTATACATGATCAGTAACCAGCATTTATGTACAACAAGAAAAGTTAACTTAACTCGTCTACATAATAATTTGACTCACACTCAACTCAGTACATTAGTCTTCACAGCTAGTCAAAGGGTTTTAGCCCATAAGTTAAACATAGGATTCATTTTGGAAGATTAGGGGTAAACTGATTTGTTAAGGAGGGCTAGTCAATCCTTTAGTAGAAGGAACATTGATTAATTGAAGTTTAAACATCGATTAATTTATATGTCTAATGAAAATTTAAGGTGTTTCTTAAGTATAAATAAACCATATATGTGAATTGCGGGAATAATCTTTAACACCAGAGATTATTGAGAAGCTTTTAAAATATTTGTGAAATGTAAATGTGCGTATAAGCATTATATGAGCATATAGTGCATTATATGATTATAAAAAGGACTTATTGAGTTGTATTTAATTATTTTCAAATTCTACTAAGTAAGCAATTGATGTCAGAAAGGTTTCTCTTCACCGTGGTAAAAGACTTTTCATATATGGAAAATAAGATATTGTATAAAGGATTCCTATTTAAAAAGACGGGAGTGATTCCAAATTTAAACTTGTGAAGTCATAAGTTAAATATTGTTTAGTTACATGAATATAAAACAAATTTATTTTTCTTTTCTTTTCTATCTTTTGTTATTGTTGTGATTGCCTTATATGAAGTTTCCATAATTATATATTAGTATATATGATTCATTTATTAACTTTGAAAATGCATAAAATTCACACACACACACAAGTCACCCCTCTTATGTACCATCTAGCGGTCCATAAGAGCTATCAATAAGTCTCATTCTTAACTTACACATTCTAGCAAATTTTAAGTAAATTTCACTTTAGTACATTTTGATTTATTTTTTTCATTCAAAGAAGTCAAAAAACATGTGGATCACATTCTTTAACGATAATAGTTATATTTGAAAACTTGAATGAAGTCTTTTCTTTTAGTTAAAAGGAGGGATGGTAGTTGGTGGCTAGGGCCCAGTTTGACCGAACCTCAGTGGCCCGAGGTCTGATTGGGCCAAATTTTTCATATACAAGACTAGTGCCTGATCGAGCTCAATATGTTCGAAGTTAGATTACGCTCAAGTATAACCGATTTTTTTAATTTTGAAATTTAAAATTAAATAAATTAATAATTGAGGATAAAATTGTAGGAAATGAAAGAAAAAAGTTTAAAATTAAAGTGATCAATTCAATTAATTGAATTTACAAAATTTTAATTGATATTATAAAATTTAACATTTTATAAAGAATGAGTATGTAAAAACTTACATATACTGATAAAATGAATAAGATGAAGTCAAATCCACTAATGAAGGAGGATATGACTATAGGAAATAAAAGAAAAAGATTATAATTGAAGTGACCAATTCAATTAATTATAGTTACGAATTTCAATTGATTAAGAAAATTTGAGATTTTATAATGAATGAATATATAAAAAATTACATATGGTGATAAAATGAATAAGATGAAACCAAATTCATTAATAAAAGAGAATATGATTATAGGAAATGAAAAAAATATAATTGAAGTGATCAATTCAACTAATTATAGTTACGAATTTCAATTGATTAAGAAAATTTGAGATTTTATAATGAATGAATATATAAAAACTTACATATAGTGATAAAATGAATAAGACGAATCCAAATTTATTAACAAAAGAAGGAATATAATTGTAGGAAATGAAAGAAAAAGATTACAATTGAAGTGATCAATTCAATTAATTATAGTTACAAAGTTCGTCTTATCATTTTATTAATATATATAAGTTTTTATATATTTATTCATTATAAAATCTCAAATTTTCTTAATCAATTCAAATTCACAACTATAATTATATACTTTTTTTGACTGATTTCAGCTATAGTTTGTATTAAAATTATTTTGATCATATCCATGTACATTTGCTCATATTCCATTTATATTATTATCATTATCATTATCTATTTATCTTTCTCCAATTTTTAAATTTTAATTATGAATATTTTTCATAATGAAATATAATTAGTTACTAATTTCTTTAATTTATTTTTATTATTGGATTAATTAGATTTATATAGAATTTTAATTTTGAATTTTAAATAAATAAAGAGAAATTGACCCATTTTTAACCTTTGGGATATTTTTTCTAGAATGTTTAGTTAAGAGTGAAAAAAAAGTTGCAAGGATGTTTAAAAGAAATTTTACTTCTTCAGTAATTAATTAATGAAAAAACAGAGAAAAGATAGAGGTTGTAAATTAGGTGTAAAATAAAAATGAAGCTATAGAAATAAGAAGAGTAACAACTAAGGACCTTTTGTTATTTTTTTAGCATTTCTAAACCTTAAAATAAAAAAAATTAAAAATTATGAAAGAGGGGGCCATCATGAATTGATAAAATGAATAAGATGAAACAAAATTCATTAATTATAGTAATCTTAATTGTACAAAAATGATTATCCAAATTATTTTACAGAAGATTATATAATTTACAAAAAATCAAGATAAAATCATGATGGAGACTGAAAACTAGAGACTGGAGATTCGATACTACAGATTGGAGAGGCTAAAGACTAAATAGATTGAAGAAGCAACTAATTGTTATAGTTAGAATCGTCAATAGTTTGCATCACTTCATTTAAATGTAAAAACATTATAGTTAATAATGTAATAGTAAAATTAAAGGAATATTAAGGACATGGTAATAATTAATAAATAATTTAATATAACTTTATCTTTAAATATTTTATCAAAATAATGTCCGCTTGATCGATGAGTATAACTATTCGCCTTCGCATTAATACCTGTAGTTATATTAATATACAAATTAAAAAACAATACTAGGTAAGATAATATAAAAAAAGATGAAATTGATATATCTTAATATCTTCATCATCTATCCAACTTCAGGCACACATAAGGACTTCCACAGTAAGAGGATGAAGTAGAGCACGATGATGATTATTATCCTAACCATTAGTGCTAAAAGTAGACTCAAAAGCAACAACAGATGATGGAATTACTAATAAGTCAGTGTAATTACTTATATGATTAGAAAATTATTTCCACAACTCTTCCATCATAATAATGTATCAAACTACATACCTTCAACTTCGTCCACACAATCTTCAATCAAATATTTATCTATTTTCATCATATTGTACGAAGTCCTAGCCCTTTTTTCTCTCATAAAATTTAAAAGTGAAAGTAACAAACTACTCTTAGAAAAGAGTACAAACTTGAAACTGAAGCCAAAGTCGAACAGGTTGAACTACTTCAATCTCAATCATGAATTTTGTCAATTTTGAGTTGGTAATCATTAAATAATTCATACTCATACCAGAATTATTTAATGACATCTACATGCTCTTAAGTTCGATCACCATAGAACACATTATATATAAAAGTTTCCTCCTCCATCTTATATCTCGGGTCCAGCACAAATAACAACCATAGACCAACAATAATTCAACTTCTCCATCATCTACTTTGTCATAACCTGAATAACCTTATTGGAATCAAACATCTAATCAGATAAAGTGATAACTTTTGGGAAATCGGGTCGAAATTTGATCCTGACCGTAGCGAAATAATCACGAAACTTTTTTGTGACTTTGATTTCTCAAAAATCAAGATCTATTTAATTCTATAAATTGATTTAACACAAACCATGACAAAGTAGAAATTGAATTCGTACCTTATTCTGAAGCTTGATCTTTGTCTTGTCGTATCCCTCAAACCGTTGCCGAAACTGATCTGTCTTAACCACTATAGCCACACAAGTGTCCGGCCTCTAACGGTGTCCAAATAACAAGTTGAGAGAACTTTGTAACTCTTACAGAGAGGGTTAAGCAGAAAGTACTAGCTCCATAGAGCTTAGGCCTATTTATAATAAGTTTTGGACGCTTTAGTAATTTAATTGAAACTAAATTCTAATTTCATCTAAACTTTAATTAGAATTACAAATAATTCTATTTAAATACCAATTATATCCATATAAGATTCAATATCTCATATTGATCATTATTTATTAAATATCTCATATTTAATCATAAAGTTTCTCAAACTTTACAATCAAGTCCAACTTGATTAAATTAACTTTGCTCTTCTCAACCCATTCTATATGTGAGACCCGTTAGGTTCCGAAATATGTTGGCAATGATTATAAATTCTAGTTCTAATTCATAATTAGAATTAGATAAATTAAAACTCCTTTTAATTTATGTTTAATTCTATAATTAAACAATTTATAATCATAAATCAAGATTGACGTCTAGTAACACGTCATGACCACCCAAATATTTAGGAATGTCAAAGTGGTTTTGACTAACCTTTTCGTGCATGATTTTTCTCTATAATTTAATCATTTCATTAACCAATGTTCCAATTAGACATAGAGTGTGGAATTATGTCTACTCTATTTTGAGTCTAATCATATTAGTTCTCCGCTGCTAGCTATTGATTCAATTAATGATATTTGTAAACTATTTACAAAATATCATTCTACCTTGGCCAAGGATTTCCTGAATCAATATTAATCGAGAACAGCAGAACATTATCCCTAATTACTTTAGGGTGATGAATACTATCTTGATCACACAACTATCGTCATATAGTTCATGCTACATCCAATGACTACCAATTGAACAACCCAAGATTAATTAGGTCATAAATAGTATCAAAATGTAGCAATCCTTATACAAGATAACTTTGGTGACCTCAAGTTAAAGGATCACTTATACAATCATCACAATGAGAATTCCATAGACATACAAGTAATTTTCCAAATGGATTTCTCATATCGAGTCTGTTCAGTAAACTTGTTCTCTAACAAGCACCCACATGTTTATTTAAGCATCTCTATACTTTAGCTTATGAGATCGACTACTTTCTTCATAAGAAAAATCACAACATATGCTAGTCTTTTTACGTTCTATTAATATCCAATCTTAATAGAACAATGACTAGGAACACTTAGGAATAAATCATAAATGCAATATGAATCTCATTATTATAATCTCATCATAATTTCATTTGCAATGTACAATAATTCCGTGGACTTTATCATATACATCTAAACATGTACAAGATAAATAATGCCTTTAAATAATTTGTCACTAAATTACAACCAAAGCGATTGGCTGTAGAGCATAAACCAACAATCTCCCACTTACACTAAGCCAATCATTTAAGTATCTCATACCATGTCATCATATGACGATTATTCTACTACTGACTTATTAAGAGAATTCTACAAGATTCTCTATAGTGAGCACTTGCTTAAGTTTTGCAATTCTCATCTTAATTATGATCATAATTAAGAAATTTTGCCTAAACACATTCTTGAGTCTTTGATAAGACATTATCTCCTTATGCATGCCCAATGGCTCTAATGTTCTACAGTACATTACTTTCTTAAATAATGCAAAGAAATTCTATCAAATTTACTTAAGAACTTGTTGATCCAATTAATCATTTCCACTAATGAAAAATGTATTATGGCTTAATTAACAACCATTGCTACATTGGAACCTTTCCAATCCTATTGTTCTAACTAAATAAACCTTAATTAGGGTTTATTCTAAAGTTATATCCTTATCATCTTGAACTTAAATATCAACTCACACATAGAGTAATGGATATCTTTAATACTTCATAAGTATCTGATATATCAAATACTAAATATCTTTAGTACATTATCTATGTACTTGGACTTGGAATAAGTTAACAAAGTCCAATCTATCTCTATAGATCTAATTTCCAGAATTAAGTTGTTACCTTTTCATATCCAACAAAAGTTGTTCGTTGACAATTATGTTATCAACAATTGAAAGTTATAATTGTTTTTCTCTGCGAGCAATATGTCTCCACATACTCCCACTGAAGAGGACAACTATACTCCCATTAACCTTCTTGTAGACATGACAAATTCACTATCATCTCCAAAATAAAATCTTTGAATTCATCATGAAAGTGAATTTTTCGATATCTCATAGCCTTTCAACTATACATCAAATATATCATTAAAGGCATTAGTTTCAATTACCTGTATTATCATGAGATTTGAACCTTTCAAATTTCATCTTACTCCCACTACTTATCTTGAGAACCATTTTCCTATATGTATGCATTGAAACAAACAATTTGTACAGCATGTTTGTAAGAATCTATCTAACTTTTGGATATCTCATAACCTTTTATTATCCAATTTAGTTCTAAACTTAATGAATAATGTATGCTTCAACCAAGCATCACATTCTTAAATCATTAACTTTGACTCTTTCAAAGACCTAGCATTTCATATCTAATATGAAATCTTGCTAATTGATTCAAATAGAACTATTGAAGGTAAGTTATTGTACTAGGCATCGTTATAGAAGAAATAATATTGCATCCTACAATATCTCATATTGTATTTTCCTCCTTATATAAATCCATACTCTTATGAATTTAGTTGTGACAGTATTCACTAGAGAATCTCATTCTTTATAGATAAACAAAAATTTAAAACTCAGCGCAACGATCTTATTAAAGTGCTTCAGCATTCTCAATGCTTAATTTCTACCTAGATTCAAACAATTTGAACTTTTCAAAATTTTTTAAATCAACATTTCATTTAATACATATGACTATATCACATAAATCATTAGTAATATAATGAAATATAATATTATCCTTTTATGAATTGTTATTGCATCCAATACATCACATGTATAAAATTTAACAATTCAGTACCATTATTATCCTTTCACCAAAGGTAGATTTGGTCATTCTTCAACTGTAAAAGTTTCACAAGTTCCATTCGATTCATAATTAAAAGGATGCATACATCCTAGTAGATAACTTTGTGATTCTCGTTATGTTGATTTAACCAATATGACATAAAAGGACAATCTCGGTTATCCAACTTTTAATCTTTGCCTCTTATGTTAAGCGTAAGTCTCCTTTGATCCAAAGCATACAAACTCTTTATATAAAATTGGATAAACTATTTTTACTTAACAATTTATTTCTAATCATGCATTGAACATTACAATAATGTTGGATCCAAATTCGGCATCAAATACCCATAAGCACGAATTAGAAATACATATGATCTTTATCATATCACATATAGGCAAGAAAAGTCATGCAATAATTTTCTTCTAATTACAACTATTATCATACTATTGCTAAGCCTTTAATTGTAGTCCACAATAATGTTTTTAGTAGACTAAATTAAATGGAACAATTTCATCAAGGTACTATACCTTTTAGCTCTACTCCATGAAACCCTTTGCATTTTGCTATCATGGTGTTGACATACATCATACATGTTTTCTTCAAAACTTATGAGACATCAGTCAATTCAAAATGTCAATATATTTTGTCATCTATATGATTTTGACATATCTCTAAAACTTTGTCACCAAATCCTCAACAGCGATTATAGCATAATAATATAACGGACATACAATTTTCTTTTCTAACTTTTGTGAACTCTTCTCAAACATATCCTATGTCCAAGAACTTAGGTTCACTAACTTAGTATCAACTATACTAAATAAGGTAGATTCCACAAAGAACAAAATAAATGTAAGACAGCAAGTATTCAATTATATGCCATGACTACCAAATAAGATTAGGACTTTAATTATACATGTGGTTACTCCCACTGTTTTATTCGAAATAATAGCCCTCACTATTATTCGGAAAGATTACTTTAATCTTTTCAGTGGGCTAAGATCCTATTCAAGTATAGTTGACCTTGAGTTTGCTCAACAAGCCATCTATACTTAAATTAGGTAGATAACAACTTTATCAATCACATCTTATATGACTCTTAGATCCGTTAGGTGACAACTCTTGCCAAAATATATTTTATATATTATTTCTATCCTTGCCTCTAAATTCATGTGATCATGAGTTTGCTCATCCAAATCACACAAATTTAGTTAAGTAGAACCTACTGTTATAAGAGTAAACATGTTCGAGTTAAAGCGGCTTTGAGTTTGTTCAATAAGCTAACTATAAACAAAATTCTAGTTTATTCTTATAACAATAAAAGGCAACGATCATGTTCTTAACGTGTACTTAATATTCCATTTGTCTCATCAAACATAAATTGTATGTAAAATATCACACATATAAAAATACAATTTATCATGCATCCAATATATATTTCAACCATATAAATAAAATATACATTTTATGCACTCATAATCAAATTATATGCCCAAAATATCAAGCTGCATTTGATTCTAATTATTAATCTTCATAATCTAAAATAATATTTCCAACTCCTTGGAAAAGTTAAAATAGATTAAAACCATTGATTCCTAAATAAATTAAATTCTTATTACAAATAGAAACTTAATTTGATTTGAAAACAATTTTCAAATCCAATTGAAAACTATTTCCAATTGTCTTGACTCCTTTGATAAAATTTAATTGAAAACAATTTTCAATAAATTGTACTTCTTACTTATTATAATTTAGAAAAACTCTTTTTCAAAATT
>JANZXR010029420.1:0-14606 GCA_027575705.1 Erythroxylum echinodendron | reverse complement strand
GTCAAAACACTTTAATTAATCCTAACCTATTCCAAAATGACCAAAATACCCTTCCCATAAGTGAGGGGATGTTACAAAAATATTCTGGGAGCCTAAAAGTTATAGCCAAAAGGGCTTTTCTTAATTCATATGGTCTAATAATGTTGTGTATATTTGGTTTCTGCTATCCCTGTATGCCTTCTAACCAAGGGTTACCTAAATGGTCTCGATTCATGTTGGTCTAATAATGCCATGCATCTTTAGTTTCTGTTATTACTTATTAGCATGTGCCCTCTAACCAAGGGTTGCTTGGATGGTATCAGAGCCATGAGTTTTATTGAAAGTAATTTCATGATTTTTGATGAAAGAGAGTAAGGAGATCTTTCCATATGCCATGAGTGACTCTTTACCTAGTGACCTTGTTAATCTTTCTTTAACTCTTTCAATAGCAAATCTTCCTTTCAATGTTAAACATGTTCTTTTTAATAAAATATAAAATCTAGTAGAAATTACTCATCTCTCGGAGGAAAGTCGTATCCATGATACTTCTTTACCCTTATTAAGCTTGTACAATATATATTCTTGCAATTGTTTTTGGACTAGAAGTATTTGGACCATCCTTACTACAAATCATCCAAAGATAAAAGAGATCAACCAAAGCTCTCGATTAAAACAGTGTAGCTTAAAGACAACAATAGTAGAACAATACGTCTAACTGGAAATTCCAAAAGAACTCATTTATCTTTGGAGAGACCAAAATCATACTTATTCGACTTGTTCTTACTGTCCATAGAAGAAAAGGAATTCTAACCACTGCCAAGAGATCACTTCTTAACACTGCCTACACTACTTACTAAAATGCATTGATTGGTACTTTGTTAACAACTCTCAACAATGGACGTGTCATTCTCACTATAGTCCTTGCTTTTAATTTTCGGTTGGACAATCGAACCTTATCCAAAAAGCTCCAAATTCTAAATTTAGATCACTGGAGTAGAACAAAACCCTAAAACAATTATGGCTACTTTACATCACCAAATGATTTATCATTTATAGAATATGCTTTGGATCTTAACTTTCTGAATTCAAAATCTGATGCTCTATATATGGTAGCAGATAGAGATCATGATCACACTATCATCATCCAAATTTTAAAATAGTTACCACTAATGGAACTTTAAAAGTTGATGCCAACAGAATGGATCACTAACTATCAGAAGGTGTTCCATGCTCATCACAGGCATTCTTTCCACACAGCTAGTCCTATTCCCAAGACATTAAGAGATGAATATGTTAAATCTATCAACACAGTCCAATGAAGACCAACTTGGGTCCTTTAGCACATCTAAACTTATTTTAATGTTTCAACCAATGTTATCACACAAAGAAGGCAAAGATAGAACTCCAATTCATTATGTTAAATCTGATAGACAACCTGCATACATCAGCTGTCATTTAGGACATTTCATATGGAATGTATATCCATTCATGTGTGAACCAGATTGTGACGTATGTCTAATATTAAACTATGATGACACAGAAAATGAAAACGAAGCCTAAGTTTGAAAAAGGAGGGCAAATTTTTGATGAAAAGGAAGGCAACAATGTAGAGAAATCCATCATGGTCAACCTTCTCAAGAACTTCATCCTAAGTATAATGATCATAATCTAGATTCAAGACCCTAGGTTAGGCTTAAAAACTCACAGCCCAGACCTCAAAGTCTTCATGAGCTACTCAAAGCTCTTGGAAAGGAATATTTGTTCCTTAAAGAACCAATTCCCAACAGACCTCTTCTTGTTATTTCTCCCATTTCTATTATTACTCTAGCACTAATTTCTTGTATGATGATGAGGCCAAACGAGGATGAACTTCCTCCCCTGGAGATGCACAGATGATACAAATATGGTTATCTTAAACCCTTATATTCGTTCTATAAGAATTACTTTTCATCGTACCTTTGCATCCAATCCTACAGGTGAACTACTCAACTGGCACACTAAAAATGCTGTGGATAAAAAACAAAATTCTTCGCCAAATTGATACCAAGATACCAAGATTGATGGACTTAACTTATAGACTTAGGCTATTAAAAATGAGTAGAAACAATCTCTTATTAGATTCAAAAACTATGTACTTCTTAGAAAGATCAGATGGTTCAACTTGATGTTAATTGCAGAAGATATACTGAAACACAATATATTTTGGGCCTAATTTCACAAACAAATAACAAGAACTTTAAAGAGTGAGAGAAATACTTCAAAGAATGGAAGTAGACATGTAAACAAAATAGTCAAAAACTATTTATGGAGCTTATTGTACAACTTTTCCAGTTATCCAACCTATCTATTAATCCTCATATTATCCTGGAGCTGTTGATTGTGAAAAAAATATTTAGAATGAACTATTTGTTAATGAGGTAGTATATCCATCCTACCACTAAATCCGAACCTACCAAACCTATTTGGGTTGTTCCAATATGACTTTTCTTAGCTAAAAACATAATTCCATATTGTTTTGTAAGATCTAAAAACGATTAAAGGAGAACCTTATAATCTTCATGGTTTTATAGTGTAAGAGGATATCATCAATGCAGATTAAGGTACTGGTAAGAATGGGTTCATAAATTTTTGTCATGGCCGATTGGAATAATGATAGAGTAACCTTGATTGACATATTAATCCATTGGTATTGAGCATTCAGAATGTAAAAACTTTTCTTGTATCTTTTTTGTGGATGTAAAAAGTTATCTTATATCTTTTTTGTGGATCTATACCCAATTGTGAAAACCCTACTTTTAAGAGTTTAAAAAGATTGTTGCTTCTTTGAGAAATAGGAATTGGGTGTTAATCTTAGGTAGTGGGAATTTATCATCTTGAAGGAATTCATTCAGAGTTTCATAATCAATTACCAATATTTTTTTCCTCTCTTTTATTATGCTCTTTTGTTCACATAGAAAGCTTGACATGCCCAATCTGATTTTTTGGGCTTAATTAATCCTTGTTAGAGTAAGATAGCACACTCCTCTTGTGGTAACTTTAAATCATCAAGATTCATGCTAGGACAAGTAACATTGATGGAATTAATATCTTCATTCTTCTTGAATGGAAGATGAATGAAGAATTGTGGATTTTTTCTAAAGAGGATTAGGTTATGAGAACTATGGATGGGTATAAAGACCATTCTAAAAGTTGATCCCATCGTGCTTCATATGGAGGAGATACTTGGGTGAGTTCAAACACATTGCATATATGTATGTAAGCACTAAAGTTACTCAACATTTGATTCCTTTGGGTAGGATTTGTAATGGTGATGCTTTGCAATAGACATCGATACCAATTAGGATATTTGGGACAAGTAAATGGCTACTAAGAACTTTAGTCCACATAATACAATCAGGAAAAAATCTTATCCTTATTTCCTTTTGGTGATAAGCCTAATTTTGAATGAATTACCATTAGCAGTAGTAAAGTATTCATCATGTGATATCCAGGCCTCAGGAGGTAAGATATTGGGCTTCATAATATTTCAACAGGGTCCAACATTCATATATCCATTAGCCTTGATTGACTTATCATATTTATCTTGTTTTAATAACTAGATATGGATATAAGGATGAGGAATAGTGATTGGTTTTGGGTCTACCTTCAAACGTTTGTTGTAGTATGTATAAGCAATCATCCTTATTATTTGCATCAGTCATGTTATTAGTGTAAAGTATTCGGACTATTAGCATGCAATGATATTTACCAAAATTTGCAAAACCGAAACACCAAGACCCATGTGAAACTCGAAATTAAATTCATATAAGATTTATATCTTTTGTAGCAGAAACAGTTCGTATTGTTGGAAGATCACATCAAATGCCATGACTCTACTGGTATCCACATCTTTGCGAGACCAAACAAACTCTTTTGGTGTGCCAACACCACTCTTGAGACCTCTCTCTCTCTATCATTTGAGGAGGATGATGGCAATAGGGTTTCCTTTGGGTAGATGAGTCTTTAATGTCTCAAGTCATACTATACATCTATATATATAGTAAAACTAAGCTTCTTTTAGGCCTACAAGTTATAATTGGTCTCTCACAAAAAATTATAACTATCTAATATTAAATAAGGTCGAAGTTCGACATTACCTGAATCACAACTGATAAATGACAGTACATTTTATAATTAGTTCGTGGGGCATACACTAATAATTAGAGCATTAAAAATCATCATCTGAAGTGTTAGGGATGGATTGATTGTAGTGAATTTTTGTAGGAAAGTGATAGATGAATTGGTTTTTTTTTTATATTTTTGGATGATTTAATTTGAGAGTTGAGGTATAATTGATGAGTAATTCATGGTAAATATAGGTGTTATTAAGATGTTTTAGAATCTGGAAAGTTAGATATGTAAATGAGATTGCAAAAAGGAAACTATTAATGATTAAAGTGAGCAAATTTTGGGAGCCTTAATGTAATTAATATGGAAGATAGACTAGCATGAAATGCAGTAGCATTATAGGACATGAATTTTAGAAAAATTTAAGTAGTAGTGATGTCTCTAAGTATGTGAAATTCGTGGAGAATTGAGGAAGAAAGATTGTGCACGATCTTGGCCTTCAGTGCATGATCGTGGCCTGATTACTTGCCTTCTGTCATGATCGTGGAAAGGTCCCTAACGATCATGGGCCTCGTTTTGGATTGTTAATTTTAGCCTTGTGTACATGTTGAACCATCTGAGGAAAAGTCACTCTATGTATTTGTTCTTGATTAAGGCTTATAATTAACCTAGATTGTTGCTTGATTAATTGGTTAAGAGCATAATAAGTTTTGGTTGTTAATTGAGGTCATAACTTAAAGAATGTACTATTTTGGTATCAATGTAACCAAATCTGAAAATTATGATGTGATACAGGAATAAAGGTGCCCTTATGAATGCAAACATGATCTTAAGGATTTGTGTAATTTGTATTAGGTATGGATGAATGAGAGTTGGGTAATTGTATGAATATATATTGCTAGAAAAGTTTTATGAATATATGATTGATGAATTTGGAGTAAATCATGCTATAATGTTTGGATGTTTAAGATTTTTTGTATAAGAATACATACCTAGAAATTCAATTGAGCATGCATTGAAACGTGACACATATACATGTTCATGATTGTATATTCATATGATCAAACAAATTAGTAATTTGTGAACTATGTGCGTATTGCATGATGATAGACTCGTAAGGTGATCTTCAAAATCCAGACATTATCAGAACATCAAGGAAATAGCTTTTCTGGAGCATATTGTGAGTTAACTTAGAAGTGTAAACTCAATTATATGTGTTTATGTTTGAATTGAATTTTCAATCTGAAATGTGTGTACACTTGATTGATAAATGTCATAGTTAGATCTGAGGGGCTTGATATATGGTATGTGTATACTTAAATGAAAACATGGCATGTGAATTGATGCATCTCATCACATTAAAATGCATGATCAGATAAAGGATTTGTGACTAAAGTGAGCTCAAGATTGTGAAAAAGAATCTCAGGCTCAGAAGACATGGACTCGGTATCCACAATGGATATGGGCCAAAAATGATTTGGTGTACGCATAAGATACGGGACAGTAAATTAGGTTGATAGGCACTTGGTCATAACAAAAAAAATGAAAATGGGAAACACATGTGCATTTGCATATACATCCCTTTGAAATAGTAAATTACAATTAAAGTACATGAAGGATGTGTTGTGATATGCAATGCTAGCTTACATAATGTACTTATTGAAGTATGATGAAATGTGAAGTTGTATTCAATACTAGATGGTATGATATACTTTTTGAATTGGGTTATAACTTGTTTTAGTGACCTGACTTGAGTGAATACATTGATGATGGTTCACTCACTGGGTTCGCAAACTCATCAAAATTGCAATATTATTTTTCAGGTTCAAGGGAATTCTAGCTACTAAGGTTATAAATGAGAACTCTAATATTTGCATTTTGGGGACAAAAATGGCTCAAAGATTTGATTAGCTGAATCTGAGAAGTCTAGTTAGAGTCTTATCTATTAGCATCCCATTTCATGTTATATTTTTGGTAGTGAGAATGAACTCAAACAAATATTATGTAATGTACATGTGGGTTGTGAATTGTAATGACACGCGATTTTTATGTTTGTGAATGAAATGGGAAGAATTAAACATTTAGAATGTTTATGATATGTTTGATGCTTTTAATGAGCTAGTATGATTGTCTTAATATACTATATTCATAGAGGATATTTTCGAATATCGTCTACTATGTTCGGACATATGTTATATAGGAGTGATATGTTATATGCTTGGTTTCGAGGATGTTATATCCACAAGCATTGGGTTTTTCCTATTTCATTTTCAATTGAAGGAGGCTTTACAGTTGATCATCGAGTAGGGCCCATAGACTTTCGGTGGGAAATTCATTGTTTTATAGCAGTGGCATCCTCAATTTGTTTTTGATAAATCACGGGTTTCTAAAGTGTCTGTTTGGGTACAACTGCATGCTTTACCACTTCCTTTATGAAATGAGCAATGTCTTGGTCTTCTTGCCAGCAGGATTTGGCGACCCCTTAGTTATGATCATCATACTTCTGCCAAGACTCGACTCTCTTTTGTTAGATTTTATGTTGAGCTTTCTGTTATAGTTTAGCCCATTTATGAGATTGAGATTAATAGCAGTATGAGAGGTGAACTAATCCGTGCCTGAATGGAGTATGAGTGGACACCCAAGTAGTGTTCCCAATGCAGTGTGTTTAGCTATCCTTATGTCCCCCCAACTACTGCAGCTCCTCTAACCATAATTTCCTTGTTTTCTCGAGCAGTGACTAAGCTCCCAGAGTTGAAGACCCGATCCTGAGTACTCCTTCTCCTATAGATTCCTCTTCTATAGCCAGGGGAGCAATACAAGGTCCCACTCATAACAGTTTGGGATCCTTAGAGCTTGTTCATGATATTGCTACCGTAGAGCGGTTTACTTTAAGTCGACTGCCTAGTCATCCCTCAGAGTTAGGATAGATTGCTTGTACTAAGGTGCGGGTTAATCTGAGTCAGACACCTGGGCCAGTTGTTTTTGCAGAGGTAAGGACTACTCCTACCCAGATGCCTTGTCTTCTAAGTTTAGAGGCCTCTATTCCTAGTAGTAGTCATGGTCCCAAATTTGCCAAAACCTTTAGAGTTGTTTCACTTGATAGCTTGCCAGCTCCTCTTTCTAACCTTTTTTTGAGGTTGATAAAGGATAGAGGGGGTGAGAGGCCGAGCCCCTCTAGTTGCTTTTGTAGTTTTCTATTATTCCACTTCATATGATAAGAAGTTGGAATATTAGGGGCCTTAATGGCTCCAATACTTATGAACTTAATTTGGTTGGTATCTTAGAGACAAAGGTAGCCTCTCAAAACCTGGAGTGCATATTTTCTACTACCTATAGGGGATAGGACTATCTGAGTAACGCAATGGATCAACTAGCTTGTTGCATTTTGTTGTATTGGTATCCGAGTATGTTTGAGATACAAAGTCCAGTGTTTACACTTTAGGGCATTAGTTACGAGGCATGGTTGTAAGAGGATGATACCTTTGGATTAACAACTGTGTATAGTTCCTCTAATTTGTAATCTAGAAGAGAAGTCTGGGATTTTCTTTGAATTCAGGCTAGGAGATTTAGCTCCACACCTTGGTTGGTTTTTAGAGATTTTAATGCTATCTTGAGTCATTCGGACAGAGTTAGAGGAGATGCAGGGTGGTACAACCATATGGATGAGTTTGGTTAATGTTTACAAGATGTTGAGCTTTTTCGGCTTCCATTCAGGGGATTGAGATACACTTGGCACAATGGTCAAGAGGGACAGGGTTCTATTATTTAGCGATTGGATTGGAGTTTCAGAAACTCTTTATGGTTTTCTTCTTGGCCCAGCACCACTGTTGAGCTTTTACCCTATGATATACTGATCATAGTGCTATGTTGATTCAATTTGGTATTTCGCGACACCGACCTCCTACTCCTTTCAAGTTTTTGAAATGTTGGGTTGATCACACCAAATTTTTGGAGATTGTTAGTAGGGTATAGGCCACACCTGTTAGGTGGGATCCGATGTTTTGTCTCACTCAGAAACTTGGGTGGTTGAAGCAGGAGCTGAAGTCCTTGCATTTTTGGGACTACGGCCACATCTCTACTAGAGTTAGGGTGACCACGGCCCAGTGAGTTTCAACGTAGGCTGCATTGGATGCTTTGCCACTTTTGGAGGGGTTAGTTATTGCTGAGCGTTATTTTCCTCGCAGATACTCTCGTTTGGTTCAAGATGAGGAGTCTTTCTATCGTTAAAGATCTTAGATCCAGTGGCTTGCTTTAGGTGACCAGATGGGCACTATTATCATGGATCAAGAGTACTAGGGCAGTTGGTAGTTCGTTACTTCCAGGACATCCATAGTTCACCCCCTTAGTAACTTCAGTAGATGCTGCTCAATTCTTCACTCGATGTATCCCAGAGGATATAGTTTTGTCCTTAGAGAGGCTAGTTTCAGATAAGGAGATACATGATGCTTTATTCTCCATCTCGGAGGATAAGGCTCCAGGACCTAAAGGTTACACTTCTTTCTTCTACAAGAGGTGTTGGACATTATTTAAGTAGACTTTAAGGTGACTGTGAGGTATTTTTTCTTTACTATTGTTATGCCTCAGTGTGTGATTTCAGCTAGGATTACTTTGGTTCCCAAGGTAAAGAGCCTGCAGACACTGAGCGACTTCAGACCGATCTTTTGTTGTAATGTCCTTTATAAATGCATCTTAATGGTTACTGCAAATCGGTTTAAAGTTGCTCTTCCAAACGTGATTGTGAGATCCCAGATGGCTTTAATCCCAGGGAGACATATTGTAGATGCTATTTTTCTTACTCAGGAGATGATGCATGAATATCATCTTGATTGCTCACCTCCAAGATGTGTACTCAAGGTTGATATTTGTAAGGCATTTGATACAATCAGTTAGGAATTCACTCTTTTGGTACTGAGAGCTATTAGTGTTCGTGCTTAAATGGTTGGTTGGATTAAGGCATGTTTGTGGTCTGTACATTTCTTTGTAGCCCTTAACGGGGAGCTACATGTTTTCTTTTCAGCTATATGACGGGTGCAATAGGGGGATCCCCTCTCTCTTTTTCTGTTTGTATTATATATAGAGGAGTTGGATGGGATCATGAGAGAGGCCACTGTAGTACCTAGTTTTCATTTCTATTGGTGATGTAGGATGATTTACCTCACTCATCTCTACTTTGCGGATGATTTGATGATTTTATGTCAGGCAGATATGGCTTATGTTGAGATTGTTCGATAGGCTCTGGCAACATTTGAGAGGTATCTGGTTTAGCTATGAACTCAGCTAAGAGTCAAGTCTTTTTCTCAAGAATCTCCGAGGATGAGTCTGCTTCTCTACAGAGAGTGCTAAATATTCAGATAGGCTCCCTTCCGATTCAATATTTAGGGGTTCCTTTTATCACTACCCAATTGTGCCACTCAGATTGTTTTCCTTTGGTTGATAGGATTCTTTCCTAGATTAGATTGTGGAATTCAGTGTTTCTTACCTATGCTAGTCATCTGCATTTGATCCAATATGTCCTCTTTTCTATTAAGGTACATTGGTTAGGTATGTTTATACTACCCGCTAGTATTTCTGGTCATATTGAGAGTATACTTTCAGTTTTCCTTTAGAAAGGTGCCTCTTTGTCCTACATCGGGGCTAAGATGGCATAGGCTTCAATTTGTCTTTCGGGTCAAGAGGGTGGTTTGGGAGTCAAGAGGGTCAGCGACTGGAACATTGCTGCCACACTTAAGTATGTTTGGCAACTGTTCATAGATAGATATTCTATATGGACTATATAGGTACGTATTGTTTTATTGAGACATAGATCATTTTGGCATATTCAAGTCCTTTTGAGTTCCTCCTGGGTTTGACGGAAGATTTTGTTGAGCCGACATTGGTGCAGAGGTCTTATTGTGGCATGTATAGGGGATGGTCTGGACACATCGTTATGGTAGGATTACTAGTTGCCAGATCAAGGCCCACTGTGTGATCGATTTTCATTCCATGTTCTCACTTCCACTAAGCTCTCTTGGGATGCCCGAGTCTCAGAGATTATACATTCTGGTGAGTGGACTTTTTCTGAGGGGAACAGTGAGCTGCAGTAAGTTTGTGACTCTATCTATCTTCAGCCTCGTGCTTGGCACTTGGATAGTTAGGTCTGGACTGGCTACTCATCCTTGGTCTTTTCAATTAACTATGCATGGAATCTTATCCGAGCTTAACAACCAGTGGATCTGATCCACCATCCACTATAGTTTCCAGGGCATATCTTGTGAAATTCTTTCATCCTCTGGTTAGCTTCATAGGGATGACTCCATACTTTGGACAATCTCCAGCTGTTTGGAGTTTTGACTTATATCTTATGTAGCTCCTCTAATGAGACACATGATCACTTTTCCTTCTAGTGTAGGTTCTCCTCCTTCATCTAGGGTTCTCTCTCGACAAAGACTTCCACTGCTTGGACTTCGATTTCTTGGTCTCCCCTCCTCCGATGGGCTTCCACCCATCTTCACCTGTGGAATGACTTCAAGCATATTCTATCGTGATTAGTTCTTTTTGCAACTGTTTACTTTCTTTAGTATGAAATGAACAACCGTATTTTCAGCAACCGTCATCGTTCGCCGCAGGACATTATTATGGACATCACTGAGCTTATTCATTCTCATCTTTTAAGCCTTGAGACTCAATTTTAGATACTTGATCTTCATCGACATATCTAGAAGCTGCTTACTTAGATTTATATTGAGGGCCTTTGCAGCTTTGTGTTCATTTTGTATATATTTTTATTTGAGAGCCTCATTTGGCCTATTTGATTTTGTTTGTATTTGCACCTCCCTTTTATTTATAAATTTTTATTTACTTCAAAAAAATTTAAGGTTAGCGCTTAAGGTTTAGGATTTTAGGGTTTAAGGATTAAGGAGGGGAACGTTTTGGAAAATTTTTTTCTCTCAACTCAAACCTGCCGTTATGTCCCGGAAAAAGAAACAAGCTTCTTCGCCCACCATGAACCACCCGCAGACTAGTTTTTCTTACCAGACTACCACTGCTGCTGCCGCTACGTTGGCTGGAAACTCTTTCAGCCCTCCTCTTCCTATCCAAAGCACTTTAATAGGTTTGAAA
Organism: Erythroxylum echinodendron; assembly: GCA_027575705.1. Classification (NCBI taxonomy): domain Eukaryota; kingdom Viridiplantae; phylum Streptophyta; class Magnoliopsida; order Malpighiales; family Erythroxylaceae; genus Erythroxylum; species Erythroxylum echinodendron. Next base: position 3,422 of record JANZXR010029420.1, on the reverse strand, counting down.
TCTCCTAAGCTGCAAAACCCCACACTTGGTTTTTCCATTGGATTGCAACATAACATACAAATGATGACTGAAACTTTCAGATCTTATCCACCCTCCACCATAACACCATTACCTTACCTAACAATCTCTTAACCCTGGTGGTTTTAGCAACTCCCAGGAGGCTATCACAACCCCACAGCCACCCCTCTATCGTCACCGGTGATGAAGCAAAGAGTGGAGGCATCGGATATGACCTAACTCTTGCTCCATCGTGTGCAACACCACCACTGTCTCTACTCAACGGGCTGGGAAAGAACCACTGCGGGGAGACATAGACCTATTGTGTGTTTCAACACCACTGCCTAGTTTGACTGCTCCACTGTGTGGTTCGAATGCACCACCGATAGGAATAAAGGACTTGCTATGCCTGAATACTCTTTATGCCCTTTGAGGAGGTAAATACAATTATACCTTTTTGCATAATTACGATTTTACCCCTGTAGTGCATTTTAATAAGAAAGTAGAGAAACCTAGGCAGAAAAAACATGTGAAAAACCTGTTGATTTCTCTTGGGCTGAGAAAGTCTAAATCACCAATTCGAATACTAGATTTCAATTCCTGAACATACCCTATGACATTTCGACTGGGCGTGTAGTGATTTCAATTGACTATATAGTTGAGAGTCTCCATCAGTGGACCTGATGCTTAGTAGGTTTCTTTCTTGGGCATAGTATGCCCTTCCTTGCAGTGTAATCCATTACGATGAGGGATTGGAAGACACTTGGCCTCAAGGATGTTATATCCGTATACACCAGATTTTTCCTTTTTCATTTTCGGTCGAAGGAGCTTTACATTTGATCATCGAACGAAGCACGTATACTTTTAGTGGGAAATTTATGATCTTATAGTAATGGCATCCTCATTTTATTTTTGATAAATCACGGGTTTCCAGAGTTTCATTTTGGGTACAACTATGATTTATTGCTTCCTTTATGGAATGAGCGATGTATTGGTCTCCTGGCCAACAGGATTGGACAACACCTTAGTTGTGATCGTCATACTTGTAACAAGAGCCAACTCTCTTTTGTTAGAGTTTGTGTTGAGCTTTCTGTTACAATTGAGTCTGTTTATAAGATTGAGATTACTAGTGGTATGAGCAATGAACTAATCCATGTCCGAGTTGAGTATGAGTGGACAACTAAGCAGTGTTCCCAGTGCATTGTTTTTGGCCATTTTTGAGCCCCTGACTACTATACCACATCAGGTTGCTCCTTCCACTATAGTTTCCCCATCTTCTCAAGTGGTGGTACTGGACCAAACTCCTAGAGTTGTAGACCCAATCTTTCCTTCTCTTACAGCTTTCTCTACTATGGTCAAGGAAGCAATCCAAGTTCCTAACCATGACGATTTGGGGTCATCAAAGCTTGCTCATGATGTTGCTACTATGGAGTGGTTTATTCCAAGTCAACTGCCTAGTCATCCCTCAGAGCTAGGACATATTGTTTCTATCGAGGCACAGGTTAGTTCGAGTCAAACACCTAGTCCACCTATTTTTGCAGAGGTGAGGACTACTTAGTTTTGATTTGCATTGTGTTTTAGGGTTTAATTTGTTAAGTATTTAGCATTGATTTGAGTGTTCAGTGTGTATTTAGGTTTTAATTGTGTTAGATTATGTGTGTAAGTGTTTTTATAGGTTAGTATGAGTCTTTGAGCTTAAATGTTAAATTTTTGAGGTACCTTGATGTGTTTATTAGTGTTTCAAGGTAAACAGCAAAGAACAGAGAAGTTTTGAAAAGTTTCGGTCTAAAAACACAGCCCACGATCGTGGCACAACAAGCCATGATTATGATAGAAAGAGGCAAGCTGACAAGACCCTAGCGATGATCATGCACTTTGGGCCACGATCATGACAGAGTGCTATGTGCTAGGCCACGATCGTGTACTTTAGGCCACGATCAAGATAGAAAGGGTTAGACACTAGCCACAATCGTGGTAGGCAGGGCCACAATCGTGGCCTGTGTCAGGCTGATATAGAAACTAGAATTTTATGAGATTTTTCAAACTGATTTGACCCTGAATTAACACTAGAGCTTCCAAGATATAAATAGAACATTACAAGACAGAAGAAGATTCCTTTGGAGAGCTTTCACATAAGCTAAAATTCAGAAACTTTAGAGAGCTATTGAGCGATTTGAGGAAGGAGACGAAGGAGGAGAGACATGAAGACGAAGCTTGACATGAAGTACTTCTTGAAATAGGTTATTTCCTACCATCACTGCCTCTATTGATCCGTTTCAAGCATATTTTCCAATTTAATTCAGTTTTATTGATGTATGAAATTGAGATAATTGTTGAGAATAGGTTATCTTGAATGTTGATTATTTTCTAAACTCACCTTTGGGACTTTATCTTTGATTTTAATGAAATCTGATTTATTGTGTTTTTCTGCGAGTTATTTGTGATTCAATATATGTTATTAATAATTCATCAATAAACTAAGAGGGTGAGCCGAGTGAATATCATCAAATTGGGCTAACGAGAGTTAATTTGATAGATAAGAATTGAAGCAAACCGATGAAATCATGTAACGAGAGGTTGAGCATAGGTTTCTGGAATTTTAGAAGTAATTTAGGTTTTGGGCCAATTATGAGTCAAGAGATAACAATTCCATAATTTAAATTAGGAATTATTAATTAGGGTTTAAAGATTATAACTCGAGAGAGAGTAATCTGACCTAGGACCGCCTAGACCCAATAATTCGGTAATTACATAATTGATTAGATTTTTATTAATTTCGGATTAAAACTGTTAGACCCGATTTCCCGAGCCTAACTCGGACTTGCTTACTTGCTCTGATACCATATCTATTAGACCCAATTTCCCGAGCCTAACTCGGACTTGCTTATTTGCTCTGATACCATATCTGTTAGACCCAGTTTTCTGAGCTTAACTCGGACTTGCTTACTTGCTCTGATACCAACTCTGCCAGGCCCTGCTTGTGGAGCCTAACTCAGAACTTACTTATTCATGCTTGGATACCATAAATCTATTAGGCCTTGATTTCGGAACCTAACTCCTCATACATGATTATTCATGTTTCTTCTGATACCATACTTGTTACTTTTATGCATACAGAATATCTTACCACGTAAATTATCTTCCAGAGATAACACCTTGATCACTTTCGGGTTATCCTCTCAAAAGTCCCCTTTTATTAGTCTCATTGCTTGCATCTCATTTAAGGCTTCCCTTCGTCTCATTTCTATCATCTCATTTCTATCATCTCATTTCTATCGTCTTCGAAGTTTATGAACAGTAACACAGACAATATCTTACAATTTTCATAACTTTCTCTAGCGTAATCGATTCGGGGTATTCTCCATATAGTTTGATAGACAATTTCAAGGTCTACAACCTCCCTGAAGACCCCAAGATCAACTCTA
>JANZXR010029410.1:0-14606 GCA_027575705.1 Erythroxylum echinodendron | reverse complement strand
GCCCTAATCAACAAAGACTACGAGAATTCGTTTAAACTAGATTATTTCTTCACTTAATATAACCCAAAGGCTTTTACAAATCAAGTTATATCAATTGCCACTTGCATCAACTCGGCTAAACAATTACGGATTTAACCTAGTGGATTAGCTATGTAAATTCCTATTAGATGAACAATAGGCCTTTTTGAACAAATAATAGCAATTCACTATGGAAATGATTTCCCAAGAATTTACAGAAAAGACATAAATGCAATGTAAATCAAAAAGATAAATTAAAGCATGTTAAGATCTCACAAACATGAATAACATCCACTTCGAATTAACCCTTGGCTGAAGGGAAGAGTTTAGCCTTTAATGGCTATGGAGAAAACAAGTAAAGTTCAGGAAAAATAAGTTGAAATTCGTAATATCGATGTAGGAGGCAAAAAGTCTCCTCCTCAAAACCTAAAATTCACTTATATATTAATCAAAAGTGGGCCAACCCTAATATAACAAAAAGGCCCACTTAAATAATGTTTAAATCTTCCTCCTAAGTTGTTAAATTAGCTTAAAACGTCAAGTAAAAATGTGGGTCTAGCTGTCCATGCAATTTTATCCCGTCATCTCCTGCTCTGCTGTTAGTCTTGCCTAAGGGTAACTCTTGGCGGCACCAAAATCATCTAGAAATCTTCAGCTTCAGCTCTTATGCTCCAAATACTCCTCAAATATGCTCCAAATGCTTCCTTTTCATCATATCTAGCAATCCCTAACCAAAATATATAAAAAAAGTAAAAGCTCACATTTAAGCACAATAAATTCCAAATAAGCATAGAATTATGAACTAAAACATGCTAGATTTACACACTATCATTGATCTTGGATGAGTTTCCAATGAAAGAAGAGTGTTGAGCAACTGACGTTAAAAGAAGTGCTACATGGGAGGCAACCCATGGAATTCTATTTCCTTTTGATTGTTTTGTTTACCTATTTTTTTGTTTGCTTTCTTTAGTTATGATCATTTTTTTTAATTGAGTTTAATTGACGTTCATGTTGATTTTGTTTGAATTTCAACTTGTTTTCTTTTCATATTTCTTATTGATGATATTATCTTAAGGTGTTTGTAGGATTTGGGATTATGGAGAATTCATTTAAGCTTAGAAGAAGGTTTGAAATTGTGAGGATCACCAATTCCTACCTCTGTGGGAATTCTGGTGACTCCCAAGAATGTGGGAATCCTCTCCAGAAAGTTTCTGGAGAGAAATCCCATGCTCGTGGGAATTGTGGGAATTCCTATGAGCGTGGGAATCCCACACTGGAGGGAAACTTAAGTTTCCCTCCTATTTTTTCTCTCACCCTATCTTCAAAATTTTCACACTCTCTCTCCTACCCACAAATTTCTCTCCTCTCACTCTCTAAAATTCTTCAATCTCCCTTTAGATTTTTGATATTTTCTTCAATTCTTTCATTATTCTTACATTCTTTTCATTTTATTCATTAATCTCTCCAAACAATAAGGATTTAGGTAAGTTTTATTTGTTCTCTCTCTCCAAAGCTCGAATTTCACTTTCTCTCTCTCTTGTTCTTATAGGTTTTTCTATAACAATGGCATCAAAGAAGATGGTGGCTTAAAAACTGGGTGACGAAGGGCTACGTCAAGTTTTCAGTGAAGGAAAAGCTGATTTGGCTATAATTTACCGATCTCCCTTCCTGATTTACTCAGAAGACGAAGGTACGCACTTCTGTGATTTTAGGGATAAGGGAATAATCACTCCTAGGTATTTCGATTGCATTGTTAGAGGACATAGGACTAAGGACAAAGATTGAGCGACTAGTTGACAACATAGGGTGGAATAGGTTCATTCGGTGTGACATGTATATTCACCCTATGATGACGATTAAAATTTTCACTATTGTCCGTTATACCCCAAAAATGGATGTCTTTTGGTTTCGATTATTCGATGTTGCATATAAACTAGATTTTGATGTTATACGTCATCTTTTCGATTTTCAAAATACAAAACTTCTGGATGACCATCCTGATTTTGATACGGATTCATATTGGAATATTTTAACAAGGGAGGACTGTTTTAATTCACGAAATGTACTGAACGCATTAATACATAGTGCCGAACATTTGTTGTTGCATAAATACATGTGTTTAACTGTGTTCAATAAAACCGAGAGTAGTAAGTGTTCGACTAAAGAACTCTTTTTCTTATGGTGCATAGATCATAAAGTAAAAATCAATACGTCTTTTAGAATCTTTAGGTCAATTATCACTGTCATTAATAAACAAAGTTCATATTTTGGAATGGGGCATATTATTAATGTTGTAGCTCATTTTATAACCACAATTTGGAAGAGGTACATACAATGCCCCATGATATTTTTAACATATCATATTTGAAGCGTTTCAAGATTATGGAGGTTCATTTCATGGAACTCTGTAATCCTCAGATGCATACCATGTTTAAGCACAGGAGACAAATTAGTATAGTCATGTCCCAACCATTTACATCTTGAGCAGCTCAGGAACCAGAGGAGCAGCAGTAGAGGAGGAACCAAGTGCACTAGCAAGGATCAATCGACTTCACCAACTATTAGACCAGGTCACCTCCGACCAATAACAAATGATGTCTCAAATAAATGAACTTGAAACTCAAATATGGCAGGTTCACAAAGAGTTGTGCAATTTGAAGAAAGGTTCCTCAACTTCTGTCAGAGGAACAACTTTGAAGCCCCTTCACCAACTCCTTCGCCACCACCATTGGAATAAGCTTTTCTTTTCCCTTAGCCTTTTAGATTTTTCGTTTTTATTTCGTGGTTGTGAATGTATTTTCCTTCATGTGTATTTGATTTCATATTAATTGTTAGCATGCTATATCTTTTATTTAGTTTTAATTTCCTTAATTGTGTTTTAATTTCAGTATCTTCTGTTTGTCTTATACCAGTCGTTGTTTTAATTACTTTCATTTGGTTTATTTTCATTTTCTTTTGTATGGTTTGATGTCATTTCCCTTTATTTGGTTCTTGGTTTGTCACATTGAGGACAATGTGAAATTTTAAGTGTAGGGAGGTGACATTAACTTGCTCAATTGCATTGTTTGCATTTTTGTTAAATAGGATGCATATTTAGGCATATTGTATGTGACTTGTGTTAGCAATGGAACGACATTTAAATTACTTTGATAAATACTGCCATGAAAATTTGGTCATGTAGTTGGAATTAGATTGAATGTATGCTTGAACTCAAATTAGGTCCTTTAAGTAGAAATGAACCATATAGAGTGATGAAACATAGTTGGTTGCATAAGCTTAGTCATAAATTGTCATATGAACAATGAGGATTGAGCCATATGACTCCATTCATAGTCATTTCATTTCCTTGTTGAGTGTTACTTCTTTCATAGAAATGCATAGAAATGTTGACTCCATTCATAGAAATGCATAATGAGTTTTAATTGAGCCAAAGTGAGGATTGAGCCATATGACTCCATTCATAGTCATTTCATTTCCTTGTTGAGTGTTACTTCTTTAGGTTACTACCTTCAGAACTTGCTTTGAATCGGTTTGCGTCTATTAGATGCATGCTTAATAGAGATGATCTAGGCCCTTTTTGTATTAACTCTTGGCTTAAACAACCTACCCGTGATTATCCCTTGCTACCCTCATTGAGCCTTAACCTTTTGTTTCTTAAAAATACTCGAAATTTAAAAAAAACGTTAAACCCCATTATCCAATCCTTTCACAAGCTTAGTAAAGTATTAAGTAAAACATTAGTTGGGATTGAGTGAAAAATTTTTACTGAGACAAGTTGAGTATATTTCTACCAGGGGACTACATTTTATGGAGTGCTAGTTTTGATTCATAGTTCTTCCAAGTATAAAAAAAGTAAAAGTATGAAAAATGAAAAAAAAAGAGAAAAGAAAAGAAAAAGGAAGAACAAGTGAGTAGCATCAACAAGTACAGAATATTGGTTATATTAGTATATCCCAGAGTATCTATTGATTATTCCAATTTTATTCTCTTCTTACTTTACTTATACTTGCGCTTAACCCTTTTCCATTTGTTTTGACCCACCTTAACCCTTACCACATTACAACCCTAAACAAGTCCTTTTGATATATTTATGCATGCAATCATTGTACAGGAGAATTGGTGTACTAGTAAGTCTATGGTGGTATAGTTTGAGCGAAACACTAACCCTTAAACACTTGAGCGAAATGAGTGAAAACCGTAAGGAAGATTCATTTTTGCATCTTTACTTACCTTTGAGTGATTTGCGTCAACTGTGAGTTTACTTGTGTACTCCAATGAAAAAGTAGTCATGATATATACACTAACTTGATATTTGAGTTGGCTTGAATTTGAGGGATTGTGTGTCTTGATATTTGCGAAAATGAAGTGGTATAATTGATTGGTTGTATTTATTTTACTTAAGGACAAGCAAAGATTCACATGTTCGGATGTTGATAGGTGTGCATTAGGATATGTTTTTATAGGTAATTGGCATGTGTTTTCTAGCATAATTCTTCTTTATTGTTCTATTTTAGGATTCATTTTGTATGTTTTCATTAAGTTTGATTTCCATTATATTCTTGTGTGTTGGATGCTAGTTGAGGGTAACAATTGCTTATTTTTGTGTAGAAAAGGAGAGGAAGCAAGTTGGAGGATGAACAAAAGAGCATAGAAGAGAAGACAAGAGGTTCACAATTGGGACCAATTCCCACGGATATGGAAAATCAAGATAGAAAGTTTCTGCCGATAATTCCCACGCTCGAGGGAATCATGTAGATTCCCATGGATATGGGAATTGAAATCCGAGGCAATCTGTGAGGCTTCATTAAACCTAATTTTTTAGACTATATAAAGGGAATTAAGCCTCTATCTTTAAGAGAGACGAAACCCACCTATAGAAAGACGATCCTTGGGTGAAGAACACATGTTTGGAGCATCAAAGAAGGATTGAAAACAAGAATCATCATCAAGATTGGGCAAAATAGCACAGCAACACCAAAATTCCAGATTTTGGCAAAGAAGAGAAATAGTTTTCCTATTCAAATTCTATCATTTTAATCTCTTCCTTTCTTTGTAAAGATGGATTGTTTGGATGTTGATAGTGTTATGGAGACTATGTTAGGCTAATTTCTTATTAGGGATTGCTTTTTCATTATTTTGTCAAAACTTATGTTTTATTGAATTGAATGAAGTGTCTTTGATAATTGTTATTCTTAATTGTCATCTTGTGACAAATCGAGAAAGTGATTGAGATGAAAATCGTACAGGATTGTACAACAAGATTTGACGACCTATTGACTAGCAATTATTATGTCAATTGAATAATTAGAAGAGAGATCTCAATTAGTCAATTGATCATCCATAGGATAGTGTAATAACTAGTTGAATCGGTAGAGTTATTGGGTAGGTTGAGAGATCGTTCAATTGATTCCCATAAATTCAATTAGAGACAAATAGTTACACCTTGAGAGGGGGTAATTAGTAAATTTGGAAATCTAGGATGTGACACAATTCAATCAATGATACATGAGGGAAACAGAATAAGGAAAGAGTAATCTATATCATTTAGATCCTTGAATTCAGATTTTCTGCAATTGCGGTATTGTCCATAGCTTTCATTGGTCTTTTAATTTTAATTAAATTTTCTATGTTAATTGCATTAAACAATTTTATTCTTAAACAAAGTCTTTTCTAAATTACGTGGTGTCTGGGCATTAATCCCTATAGGATTGATATCCGCTCTTTCTAACTACAAGTCACGACTCGTTAACTTGTAGTTTTTGGGCGTAAAACAAGTAGATAGGTCTTACAATCCATCAACATCGCCCAAGAACCATTGGGGTTTCCTTGTCTTCACTAATGTCCAATATGTAAAAGTCCACCAAAAAAATGGAGTTATCAATGTGTAACTTCACATTCTTAATGATCCCCTTCGGTAAATACATCATCCTATCAGTCTTGTTTACTAATGTCTTAATTGGTAATGGCTTTTCTAGACCCAACTTCTGACTGAATAAATACAACGTCATACTGATACCTGCTCCCAAATCTATGGATGCATGCTCTATCTTAACTCCATTTATACTACACAGGATGAAAAAGTCTCTTAGGTCTTCTTTCTTCTGTGTTACATACAGATTTTCTCTTAATATGTGATTGATAACCTCTTCATTAAACGTCTCCTTTAACATAAGCTTTGATTGGAGGTGCTTTGTTATATCTTTTATTTTGCTTAACTCCTCTTCCTTACAATTTTGAGTTATTTCTCTTAGAGATGGCTTCCACTGAGCAAAAATTTGATGCGAAAGTCCAAGCTGACTTCCAATACTATTTATTCTTCGTGCTTATTTCCATCTTTTTCCCTAAGCTTGCTTTCTTTGTTTTCTATTCAAGTAATGGCCATGATTCTTTCCTTTAGACTTGTCATAGTGTTGCTTGGTAGACTACCTGTATTTCACGAAGATAATGCGTTAGCTAATTGTCCTACCTGTACTTCTAGGTTGTGGATGGATGATACATGATTCTTTAAAATTTGATCAAACTTTGCTTCCATTCTCTTCTGATTGTCCTCCTGGCTTGCATACATCCTCTTGTGATTCTCTTCTCGTACTGCCAGTTTGGCTCCTAAAACCTCCATCAACTTATCCATTTTGCTTTTTAATTATCTAATTTGATCTTTCTGGAATCCTGACGATCCTTATGGTCTTTGCTGGCCACCTGCATTATTATTACTCAAAGAAAAATTCAGGTGGTTTCTCCAACCCAAATTATATGTGTTCGAATATGGGTTATTACCTTGTTGTGGCTAGCCTAGATAACTTACCTTTCAGTTCCACTAGTTCCCAATAAGAAATAGTCTACTGAGTTGTGGTTATTTTCCCCGCACAGCTTACATTGTGCTTGCATTGCCTTAGCTGCTGAGGTGGACGCCCCTTGCATGTTGTTTAGCTGCTTCGTCAAGGCCGTAATTTGAGCCTGCAAGACAGTAACTGAGTCAATAAGTATCATACCTTTTTGTTCCTTCTGTCCTTGTTTACTCCTCTCAATCGACCACATGCAGCTGCTGCTTACCAACTCCTCTAAGAATTATGGGCTGCTTCTACCATCTTCCTCATTAATGAACCTCCTACTACTGCATCAATTGTGCCCCTTATGCTTAAATTCACTCCATTCTAAAATGTTTGAAGCAAGAATTCATTCGGGAGGTTATGATGAGGGCAGCTCCTTTGAAGTTCTTTAAATTGCTCCTAAGCTTCATAGCGAGATTAGATGTCGCTCTGTTGGAAATTTGTTATTTCCTTTATAATCCTTGTCATCTTTGTTAAAGGAAAGTATTTTTGAGAGGAATGCTTAAGCAAGCTGCTCATAAGTTATAATCTGGCCTAGATTTAGAGAATTGTACAATGCTTTAGCCCGATCCTTCAACGCAAATGAAAATAGTCGCAACTTCACTGCATCATTAGACATTCCGTTAAATTTGAATGTGTTACAGATCTCCAAAAAATTTGCAATGTGGGCATTCGGATCCTTATTGGATAACCTGTAGAGTTGCATACTGTTTTGAAGAATGTTGAGTAGCTCTGGCTTTATCTCAATGTTATTTGCTTGAACTACCGACCTCCCCACTCCTTGAGGACTAAACCCTAGCCTTATGAAATCCATAAGTGTTCTTTCTAGTCCTCCTTGGTCTCCTTCTTCAGCCATATCTTGATTTGAGAAATTTAAATTCTTTGCCCTTCTTATTTATCTTTTGTGCTTCTTAATGTTAGGGAATTCATCTTCAATAACTTCTTTCGTCCTCTGTGTGCTCCTTGTGTTCATGCACCTGCAAGTCCATAAAGTAACGTATCAAAATTCTTAAATCAAAGTATTCTAAATTAAACAAGATGCTAAACAATCAATCTCTGGCAACGACGCTAAAAACTTATTGATGGAATGTAAAACCTATCTACTTGTTTTACGCTCAAAAATCGCAAGTGAACAGGTCGTCACTTGTAGTTAGAAAGACTAGATATCGATCCCACAGGGATTAATGCCTAAACACCACTTAATTTAGAAAAGAATTTGTTTAATAAAATTAATCTAGAAAATTAAATTAAAATTAAAAGACTAATGAAAACAATGGACAATACTGCAATTGTAGAAAATCTGAATTCAAGGATCTAAATGCTAGAGATTACTTTTTCCTTATTCTGTCTCCCTCATGTTTCATTGATTGAATTGTGTCTCATCCTAGATTTCCAAATGTACTGATTACCCTCTCTTAAGGTGTAACTATTTGTCCTTAATTGAATTTATGGGAATCGATTGAACGATCTCTCAACCTACCCAATAACTCTACCGATTCAACTAGTTATTACACTATCATATGGACAATCAATTGACTAATTGAGATCTCTCTTCTAATTATTCAATTGACATAATAATTGCTAGTCTATAGGTCGCTAACTCTCGTTGTACAATCCGACACAATTTTCATCTCACTCACTCTCTCGATTTGTTACAAGATGACAATTAAGAACAACAATTATCAAAGACACTTCATTTAATTCAATAAAACATAAGTTTTGACAAAATAATGAAAAAGCAATCCCTAATATGAAATTAACCTAACATAGTCTCCATAACACTATCAACATTCAAATAGTCCATCGTTACAAAGAAAGGGAGAGATTAAAATGATAGAGAGTGAATAAGAAAACTCCTTCTCTTCTTTACCAAAATCTAGACTTTTGGTGTTGATTTACTATTTTGCCCAATCTTAATGATGATCCTTGTTTTCAATCCTTCCTTAATGCTCCAAACAACTGTTCTTCACCTAAGGATGGTCTCTCTATAGATAGGTGTCACAAATAGGTGTCGTCCTTCAAGATGGAGGCTTCATGTTCTTTTTATTGTACAAAAATCCTAGGTTTAATGAAGCCTCGCAGATTGCCTTAGATTACAATTCCCACGTCTGTGGGAATCTACATGATTCCCATAAGCATGGGAATTACAGGGAGAAAATTTTTGTCTTGATTTCCATGATTCCCATAAGCAAGGTAATTACAGGGAGAAACATTTTGTCTTGATTTCCCATGTCTGTGGGAATTTGCCTAATTCACACGAACGTGGGAATTGGTCCAAGATGTGATCCTCTTGTCTTCTCTTCTATGCTCTCTTGTTCATCCTCCAACTTGCTTCCTCTCCTTTCCTACATAAAAATAAGCAATTCTTACCCTCAATTAGCATCCAAGACACAAGAACATAATGGAAATCAAACTTAATGAAAACATACAAAATAAATACTAAACTAGAATAATAAACAACAATTATGCTAGAAAACACATGCTAATTACCTATAAAAACATATCCTAATGCACACCTATCAGCCATCTCCTTCACCATTTTGGTGCTCTCTGCAAGTGTCCTATTGGTTGTGGAGATTGCATCCAGAACTTCCTTCCAGCTGCATTCTTCTTCCTCTTCCTCGGATTCGTCACTAGACTCTTTTTCCTTCCGAGGTGACGCTGCTTTCAAACTTGCCTAACCTACCCTGATTTGGACATGTGTCTTTTTGCTGATATCCCTAAATTCCATATTATGGGACTGAAGGATTTTAGCCCGCCATAAGTGATGATGGTTCAAGAAATCCTAGAGGTTAATAGTTAACCCCCTCCATTCCATACCAAAATGTTTTGCAATGGCAAACACTATATATCCTATTCCTAGATTGTTGCTCCTCTTATATGGAGTTGCAATAATGGCATTCAACACATTTGTGGATTTACGGACTAGAATACTATGGTCTATGCACCACAACATAAAAAGTTCCTTGGTGAAACATTTGTTGGTTTTGGTTTTATCAAAAACTAGCTGAAGAATAAATTTTTGTAGCAATAAGTGTTCATAGGACCCTATAATATTGTTGTGAGCATTCTTTGCATGAAATTGCTCAATTCTAGTAAGCTCATTCCAGTATTAGGAAGGACGAAAGTCTTCGTGATGGTCGATGATGGAGGATTCAGGGAATCCGCATATCCACAAATAATTTTGACATTTAATTCATATGCTTGTCCTCCCAATCTAAACCACAATTCTTTTGGATTCTTAGGGTCATAGGTCAGGGAAGTGAAAAATTCCAGTGTTAGCTCCTCATAAACAGGAAATTAAAATTGTATGAATTGAGCCCACTGGATCCTCGCAGCTGGGTTTTCTACTCGCTTATGCAATTCTAACCTATCAAGTGTGTCAAAATCAAAGTACTCAGGAACTATAATTTGTCTAGCATGAAGGGATCTGAAACGAGTACCTTCCTCCTCTGTATAGGTTGGGAAAGGCATGCCATAGTTTGCCGCTCGGTTCTGTCTCCTATATCCCATAACTTGCTGTTGTCCATATGGTTCCTATCAGGCTAATTGTTTAATGTGTGGCATAATTGGGTAGAAATTTAAAAGAAATTAAGGTTAAAAAATTCTATAGAGATGTAAGAGTGTTTGGATGCTTAAATTCTAGAGAGACAAAGTGAAGGTGAAGTGAAGCTAGAATTGAATATATAGGTGATATAAAGGGTAAAATGGTAATAGCTCTTTTAAAGAAATGCATCCTCCCCTTTTCTTGTGGCCTACTAAGCCACGATCGTGGTATGCGGCTTACCACTAATAGCACGCCAATTCGCAAGCCACAGTTGTGGCTGGCGGCTATCCACTAACACCAATTTCCTTCTTTTGTTCTTTTTTCAATTTTGTTTTAATTTCACTTCCTAATCCTTTATGGTCCATTTTTCGCCTCTCTTGTCATGTTTGAACATCATCTACATAATTCCAAAATCCTATTCCTTCTTTATTTTTTGAAAACAAAAACGATCTTAACTAAAGAATTTAAACGTTCTAACTAAAACAATAAAAGAAACTAATTTTCCATAGCTTACCTCCTATGCAGCACTTCTTTTAACGTCGGTAGCTCGACGCTCTTTTATTAGAAACTTAGCCAGGATCAATTATGAGTGGCTTGCTTCCACCTTTTTCATTCAATATCAGTTTTGTAGCTTGTAAGTAAGCTACAGATTGCAAGATGATCAGAAGGACAATGTTGATAACATTATGAAGACCAATTAAGCTCAATAATGTCCTTCATTTAAGCGAACTATCAACAAAACAGGGAATAACAAAACTCCCTGAATCTTCCATTAAATCCAACAGTTTGTCCTGTACGAAAGTGAGTTACTTTCTTTCTTCGTTAATCGCCTTCGTCTCCTCTGCTTCTTTCGCTTCACGAACAGAGACTTTCATTGCTTCTTAAAACTCTATGTCTGTTGTCATCTGTTTTTCGTCCTCTTATTCTTTAGAAGATTCGAACACATCAATTATCCTAAATGAGCTACTAACCTTCGGATTCTTCATTGCATCATTCATGTTGAATGTCATTTCATCATCAATATAAAAAATAGAGTTCTTTTCTTAAGCGTCTCCCTAAGATTTTTTGATTGTCACATATGGTATATCAAGAATTGGTGGATAATAGGAAGGGTTGACATTATTTTCTTTATCCTCTTCTTTAATTTCTGGGTCTTCTCTAAAATCGAGTTTAGTTTGATTTCTAATTGATTCTTCTAGCTCTACCCCATTTCTAAGTGTGATAGCCCGACATGGCTCTATTGAATTTATTCTCATACTATGCAGACAGTTTTCCACATTTTGCCTACAAAATTTCCTGGAAAGTTGGCCTATTTGAACTTTTAGATTATGAATAGAAGAGGCGTGATCTTCTGCTACTTGCTCAAACTTCTCTTCCAATCTCTTCTGGCTCTCTTCCATATTCGTGAGCTTATCCATGATTTTGTCTAGCTTGGAATCCCATGAATTGGATTTACCATATTGCAATTTAAATAGGTCTTGATGTCTTATGTGAGTACTTGTATCATTGGACCAGTAAAAATCTGGGTTGTTCTGCCATCCTAAATTTTACGGGCTTATATAAGGATGATGATTTCCCTAACCAAATTGGGGCTCACTGAATTCTGCAAATGTCCCCTGCTCCCTATAATATACATCCTCCATGGTCATTCTTTTTATCTCTCTTTAGCATTCAACTCTTCAAATGTCTTATTCTCACTCTAAGATGTCTTGATGTGTCTCTAATTAACGCCCCAACTTTTTTTAATTTAAAAACAAAAGATAGTGGAAAAACTTTAGACTAAAGAACTAAACTAATTGCCTCCCTGGCAACGGCACCTAAAACTTGATCACATGTTTACGTATGCTAAGTTTTACTATTTAAACCTCGACAATACCATAAACGCACTGGTCATTTGTGTGGTACATAAGGTATCGATCCCATAAGAGGGGTAATCTAATCCTAAAATCAAATACAGAACTAAAATGCAACAATCTAAAATGCAAAAAATTAACCAAGCAAACACTCCATTACGAGAATTAAATTTTTGAAATAACAATAAGCAGCAATTAACACCACCTAATCCAAACTTAACCTAGGAACTAACAAATGAGAGAAAGGTGGTTTTAATTTGAAATTAATAAAAATATGATTAATTATACAATTATCGAGTTACCGGGTATAGACGGTCCTAGGGTGGATTACTCTCTTTCGAGTTATAATCTTTAAACCCTAATTAATAATCCCCAATTTAAATTATGGAATTGTGATCTCTCAATTCACAATTGACCCAAAACCTAAATTAGTTCTAAAATTATATATTAGCCTACTGGGAACCTATGCTCGATCTCTCATTAAACAATTTCACTGGTTTGGTTCAATTTTTATTTATCAATTCGCCTAACTCTTGTTAGCCTAAATTGATTATATTCACTTCACTCACCCTCTTAGTTTGTTGCCGAATTATTAAGAAAAGATATTGAATCACAAAATAACTCAATTGAAACACATTGAATCAAATTTTATAAATCTTAACAATCAAAATCCTGAGGGTGAGTTTAGATAAAAATCGACATTCAACATAACTTTTTCTCGAAAATTATTTCAATTTCATGCATCAAAAAACTGAAATAAGTTGGAAAAATATGCTCGAAAAGGACTCGTGGAGGTAGCGATGGTGAAAAACTGCTTGTTCTGGGAAGTACTTCACATTAAGCTTCGTCTCCATGTCTCTCTTCCTTCGTCTCCTTCCTTGAATCTCTCAATAGCTCTCTACGGTTCTGAATTTACTGATGTGTAAAACTCTGTCAAAGGTTGCTTCTTCTATCCTGTAATGTTCTATCTATATCTTTGAAGCTCTACGTTTAATTAAGGGTCAAAACTGACTGAAAAATCTTGCAAAACTCGAGTTTCTGTATCAGCCCAAAGCAGGCCACGATCGTGGTGCCTAAACCTTTCTGTCACGATCGTGGCCCAAAGTGCACGATCGTGGGCAAGGTCCTTTCAATTCGCCTCTTTCTGTCACGATCATGTTTTTGGCTCGAAACTCTTTGAAACTTCTCCATTCTTCTCCATTTACCCTGAAGCACTAACAAACCCATCAAGGTACCTCAAAAATATAACATTTAAGCTCAAATACTCATACTAACCCATAAAAATAGTTAAACATATAAACTAACACAATTAAAACCTGAATACACACGAAACAATCAAATTAACATTAAATACTTAACAAATTAAACTCTAAAACATAATGCAAATCACAAATAGGATGGAGGACCTCCTATTCTTCTCCAATGAAGACGTCATTGTCACTAAAGCTAGCGGTGGTGGTGGTTGTGCTGACTTTGAGTATAATGCCACAGACTTTTCCACTATTAATGTTATGGATAGCCGCAATTCCTCCACATTCTCACAACAAATACGAAAACACACAAGTAACAGATACGTGGAGAAATAGAAGAAATAAAATAAGTGAATAACAGAAATATGCTACAGTAATATATGCATAAGTATTGTAGCATAATTAAAACTAAAATCTTTAATTCACTTATTATTGTCTTCTATCAAGACAAAGATCATTAGAAGAGAAGGAGGTGAATATAAGTAACAATGTTGGTTTTAAGGAGTCCACTTTCATTAGGGAACATACTTGTGGGCCTTAATGTTGGGCCTAGGTCTCGGTGCTTAATTCATGGCTACAATGCAAGAGGAATAGGTGACTTTAATAATGCAAAGAAGTCATGGTTGTCAGTTAAAAAAATTAATAGTTGATAATAAAAACAAGTCACGGTTGTGACTTCTCTTGACTTCTCAAGTCACAACCATACTTAATAAGAGAAATCACGGTTGTGACTTCTTAAGTCACAACCGTGCAGAGCCCTGTTAAAGTTGAAAAACAGTTCGGTCACTATCCCTTGTTGAAAAATGGATTGATCATGATCATGCTAGTGCACAATCGTGCACCCCAAGTGAAAACAGGCTCTCTCATAATCATGCTAGTGCACGATCGTGCACTCCCATTAGTGTAGCGTTCTGTCACAGTCGTGCACCTCTGATGTACACTCAAAATTGTAAAAATAATATTTCTTAACTCTGATGTCCAAAATTTACAAACTTTATACCATTAGAAAGCTAAGAGGATAAGCTACAATTTTATAAAGACAACTTTGTCTGATTTGGCCTACATCAATATAGTTTAATTGTTGAAAGATTTGTATCACTAATTCTATCCC
>JANZXR010029379.1:0-14609 GCA_027575705.1 Erythroxylum echinodendron | reverse complement strand
TGATTCATTTCATAAAATGCATGCTCAGATAAAGGCGTTGTGACTTGAGATGCCAGTTAGAAGCGCTTCCACGTAGATCTTTGCTCCGTGATCTTTACGTTCTGCATATCGAGCTATACTCTGTGAATTTGTTCCGATTGAGCCCTATGGTCCAAACTTTGTATATGTGTGTGAAAGGCACTCAGTCACAACAATAAGAATGAATATGAGTCTCATACATGTTCCATGCAATTACGTGCGCAATATGTACATGATATGCAAGTCGTAATGTATGATTGTCTGTTATAATAATTTCAGGATGGATGCTTACCTGATTGAATTAATAAATACAATATATATGTTGTATTTGTGTAATCCGATGAATTCATCAATGATGGTTTACTCATTGAGTTTGCAAAACTCATCAAAATTTGCACCGTGACTTTTTAGGTATGAGACAGGAGACCTAGGATATATCCAAGTCATAAAGTTTCAGTGAATAGAGATATGGATCAGAGGTCTATCAAATGACTCGTGAACTGACTCCTGAAGGAACATAGTTGTTGTCATTTTGTAATTTTGTTAAAACCTGCGTAGAGTTTTGTAAACAATCGTTAAGAAGAACAATGTATGTTTTATCAGTGGATGAAGTGAACGTTTTTAAGAGAAAATGATAACGATTTCGAGTATGTCAGATGATGCCATTTGTGTTATTGCTCCAACATACCATTATCGTGGGTTATGTTCCTAAAAACTTAGGCGCGTAACCTATGGTAGTGGGATGTTACAAAAAAGGTCATCTATTTTATGCAGTGGATATTTATTCTTCACAATCACTTTATTCAGTTGTCTGTAATCCACAAAAAGCCTAAGATACCCATCTTTCTTCTTAAAAAATAACATAGGTACACCCAAAGGAGACACGCTAGGGTATATAAAACCCTTCTTAGGAAGTTTTTGCAGTTGGATTTCCAATTTTGTAAGTTCTATAGGTGCCATTCAATGTGGTGTAATGGATATTGGTGTTGTACCAGGTATCATATCAATAGAAAATTCAACTTCTCTTTCTAGTGGTAACCTTAGGAACTCCTCAGGAAATACATCTTGTAAGTCATATATAGTTTGTATATCTTGAATTTTGGGATCATCCTTTCTAGCTTCAACAACACAAACTAAGTAAGCTACACACCCCTTTACAATAAGTCTTTTTGCTACTATCGCTAACATAACATTGGAGAGAAAATTTGAACTTTCACCAGTAACTATGATGTCATCAATATCAACTATTCTAAGTGTGATTCTTTTAAGATGACAATCTACTATTGTATGATGTCTAGATAGCCAGTCCATATCAAGGATGACATCAAATTCAAGTAAAGGTAATTCAATCAAATCACTAGGAAATTCATAATCTTGTATTTTTAAGGACAATTCTTGTAGACCCTATTTACCACCACACTATGACCTAAAGGATTTCTAACTAGAATATCATGTTTAAGAGTGTCAATATGTAACCCCATATTTTTGGGCAATGGCATACATATATAAGAATGTGTAGATCTTGGGTCTATCAATGCTTGAACAGAAATGTTAGAGATAGTAAAAGTAACTGCAATCACATATGGGGCATCATAGTTATCTTGAGACCGCATAACATATGTAGTAGCTAGAGTACAGGTATTAGGTCCATCAATTGTCTCTGATGCGGCCCTCTGACCACCAGTACTAGAAATATCCCCAGTGCTTCTACCTATGCCCCTCAGAGTTATAGGAACTAGTCTCTCTACTTGACTAATTGTTTGATACCGTCTACCAGGGCCATCTTTTTGAAAATGCTCCATAGTTCTATATCGAAGGCATGCTCCCATCATCTCCTAACAGTGCTCGCTATGTTTCTTTCCATAATGCTCACATGGGGTAACTACTCCACGTCTTGACCCACCTGCTATAGTAGCTATAGATGGGCCAACTACCCTGCCCTAACCACTAATCTCTGACTCTGTCCAAATTGGCAATCAGATGTCTGTGTTTGTTAAAGCCTATGACCCTGAACCCTTTTGCTTCTCACTGGTTGAGAAGGATGAACTAGATTGTCCTTGACTCCTCTTTTATTATCCCCTATTTCTCCATTTTTGTTTATTCAATCCTCAAATATGCTTTCACCATCTCTCTAAAATCCTAATTTATAGTGCAACAAGGAGTTTCTTGATGTCATGGTGGAGACCTGCTTCAAATCTTTTACATTTATTTGCCCTCGTAGGAATTAATCTCTCAACATACATAATTTATCAAACTCTTTCCCATATTTTGATACTGTTATATACCCCTATTTCAAATGAAGGATGCATCCCTCATCTCATCCTTGTAAGCCTCTCCTACATATTTATCTGCAAATTGGAACAAAAAGTACTTGTAAATAAGATTCTATGATGGAACAAGTCTTTTAATAGGCTCCTACCAATGATATGTTAGTCCCTAAAGAAGACCATCCACACATTCCAATCATTTTTTTATGTGCAATAGAGAAGATAAAAAATTCTCTTTATCTTGATTAGCCAAAACTCAAAATCTGGAGTAGTAACTAATGAATCCCTGATAGGTGTGCATTAGGATATGTTTTTACAGGTAGCTGGCATGTGTTTTCTAGCATAATTGTTTATTATTGTCCTAGTTTAGGATTCATTTTGTATATTTTCATTAAGTTTGATTTTCATTATTGTTATTGTGTGTTTGATGTTAATTGAGGGAAAAAAATTGACTATTTTTAAGTAGGAAGAAGGAAGGAGCAACTTGGAGGGTGAACTATAGATCAAGGAGGAGAAGAAACGAGGAATGCATTTGTGACAAATTTCCACGTTAATAGGAATCATGCAAATTTCCACGTCATATGGGAATTATAGAAGAAAATGAGAGATGAGTCTGTGACAAATTCCCATGCTCGTGGGAATTATATAAATTCCCACGAACATGAGAATTACAATCTAAGGCAATATGCGAGGCTTCATTAAACTTAGGTTTTTGGGAATATAAAAAGAGAATTAAGCCTCCATCTTTAAGGGAGACGACACCCACCTGTAGAAACACCATCCTTGAGTAAAGAACAAATGTTTGGAGCATCGAGAAATGATCAAAGACAAGGATCATCATTAAGATTGGGAAAAATAGCACATCAATACCAAAATTCCAGATTTTGGCAAAGAAGAGAAGGAATCTTTCTATTCAGTTTTTTGTCATTTTAATCTGTTTTATTCTTTGTAAAAATGGATTATCTAAATGTTGATGATGTTATGGAGACCATGTTAGGCTGATTTTATTTTAGGGATTGCTTTTGGAATTATTATGTTGAACTCCTATTTTTATTGAATTGAATGCAATTTTCTTTTTTGATTATTGTTTTTAATTGTCATCTTTCAGCAAATCGAGAGAGTGAGTGAGATGAAATTCATGTACAACGAGAGTTGGCAACCTATAGACTAGCAATCATCACGTTAATTGAATTGTTAGAAGAGAGATCTCGATTAGTCAATTAATCACCCATAGTATAGTTTGATAACTAATTCAATTAGTAGAGTCATTGGATAGGTTGAGAGATCATCTAGTTGATTCCCATTAATTCAGTTAGGGATAAATAGTTACACCTTGAGAGAGGGTAATTAGTGCGCTCAGAAATCTAAGGTGAGACATAATTCAATCGATAAATTAGGAGGGAGACAAAATAGGAAAAAAAGTAATCTCTAGTATTTAGATTCTTGAATTCATATTTTCTACAATTTCGGTATTGTCAATTGTTTACATTAGTATTTTAATTTTAATTTAATTTTCCAGATTATTTGCATTTCATAATTTATTTTTTTAAACCAAGTTGTGTCTAAATTAAGTGGTGTCTATGCATCAATCCCTGTGGGATCACTATCTGCTCTTTTTACTACAAGTCACGACCCGTTCACTTGCAGTTTTTGAGCGTAAAACAAGTAAATAGGTTTTACCATCAATAAGTTTTTGGCACCATTGTCAGGGATTGATTGTTGAGCATCATGTCTAATTTAGATTACTTTGATTTAATAGTTTTTGATACTCTTCCTTATGTATTTGCAGGTACATGAACATAAGGACCATACGAAGGATGAAAAAAGTTATGAAGACAAATTCCCCAACATTAAGAAACACAAAAGAGAAATAAGAAAGGAAAAGTTTGTAAATTTTTCAAATCAAGATATGGCTGAAGGAGAGAAAAGAGGACTAGAGCGAACATTAATGGATTTCATGAGGTTAGGGTTTAGTCCTCAAGGAGTGGCGAGATTGGTAGTCGAAGCAAATAATTTTGGGATAAAGCAGGTACTACTTAATATCCTGCAAAATAATGTGTAGTTCTACAGGCTATCCATGTAGAGCCCGGTGGCTCAATGGTAAGAGGCGTCCGCTTAAAACGGAACAAAACCCTGAGGTCTCGAGTTCGAGTACCAGAGGGGACAATACCTGGAGTGATGGCGGTAGAGGCCGGGCTCTACAATCTAATAAGGATCCGAATGCCCACATTACAAATTCCTTGGAGATTTGTGACATATTTAGATTCAAGAGAATGTCCGACGATATGGTGAAGCTGAGATTATTTTCATTCACATTGAAGGATTGGGCTAAAGCATGGTACAATTCATTAAATCCAGGTCAAATCACGACTTAGGAGCAGTTCGCCCAAGCATTCCTCGCTAAGTATTTTCCATTGACAAAGATGACGAGGATTATCTAGGAGATAACAAATTTCTAGTAGAGCGACAGAGAATCTCTCTATGAAGCTTGGGAGAGATTTGAAGAACTTCAAAGAAGTTGTCCTTATCATAACTTTCTGAAGTAATTTCTGCTTCAAAGATTTTGTAATGGAGTGAATATGAGCACAAGGGGCACAATTGATGTAGCAGTCAGAGGTTCAATGAAGAGGAGGATGGTAAAAGCAGCTCATAATCTGTTGGAGGAGTTGGTAAGCAACAACTGTATGTTGTCAAGCAAGAGGAGTAGACAAGGACAGAAGGAACAAAAAGGTATAATACCTACTGACTTAGTTATTACTTTGCAGGCTCAGATCACGACTCTAACAAAGAAACTAAACAACATACAAAGAGCATCCACCTCAGTAGTTAAGGTAATACAAGCACAATATGAGCTGTGTGGAGAGAAAACCACAGCTTAAGGGCATGTTTCCTATTGGGAGCTAGCGGGACTGAATAGGTAAGCTATTTAGACCAGTCAAAATGAGGTAATAACCTATATTCTAATAAATCTAATTAGGGTTAGAAAAACCCCCCGAACTTTTCTTGGAGTAACAATAATGCAGGTGGTCAACAAAGAACACAAGGACTACCAAGATTCCAGCAAGATCGAATTAGAGCATTGGAAAATAAGTTGGACAAGTTTATCGAGATGTTTAGTTCCAAACTGACAATTCAAGCAGAGATTCAAAAAAGGATGTATGAAATCTAGGAGGAAAATCAATAGAGGATGGAGGCAAATTTTGATCAGATCATAAAGAACCATGCCTTATTGATCCATAACTTGGAAGTTCATGTATGTCAACTTACTGATGCTTTATTTTCTCGAAATGAAGGTCGCATACTAAGCAACAATGAGGTCATTCCAAGGGAGCAACTCAAAGCTATTACACTTTAGAGTGGCAAGCAAATGGAAGAAAAGGATAACCACAAAAAAGAGAAAAGTATGGAGATAGAAGAAAAAAACAAAGAGGGCAGGCTATATGTACCACCACTACCGTACAAGCCCAAACTTTCGTATCTAAAAAAAGTGACGCAACATCAGGTGGATACCCAATTTTTCAAATTTTTAAAGAAATTAAAGAAGTTACAGATTAATTTGTCACTGGTAGAAGCTTTAGAGTGCGTGCCCAAGTATGCAAAATTTTTGAAGGATATACTCACCCACAAGTGTACTTAGGAAGACAATCAGATAGTTACATTGACGGAGAACTACAACACTATAATTTCAAGTAAAATGCCTTCAAAATTGCAAGATCCAGGGAGCTTTACTATTCCATGTGTTGTCGGAGATTTTGAATTTTCCAAATATTTATGCGATTTAGGTGTAAGTATTAACTTGATGCCTTTGTCTATTTTCAAGAAACTGGGATTAGGAGAGGTCAAACCAACTTTGATGCTGATTTAACTTGTTGATCAATTAATAAAAAGACCATTTGGAGTTGTAGAAGACTTATTGGTAAAAGAGGACAATTTTATAATTCCAGTTGATTTTATTGTGTTAGATTTTGAAGCTGATAAGAATTGTCCATTGATTCTGGGTAGACCCTTTATGAATACTGGTAGGGCATTAGTTGATGTGCATGAAGGGAAACTTATGTTGAGAATTGGTTATGAACAGGTTGAGTTTAACATGACAAAATATTTGAAGAAACCGATGGACAGAAATGTGTGTATGAAAATTGATGAGGTAGATGAGTGAGTGAAGGAGATTAATGAAGTCAATGAGTTGAATGAAGTACACACAGATGAACATGCAAAGGAAGAGGATGTATGTGAGGAAGTGGAGCTTAAAAGATTAGAGAGAGCTAGCGCAACTACACCACCTTCTACCGTTAAACCTCCCACTTTAGAGCTTAAACCTTTACCTGCCCATTTGTGATATACCTTTTTAGGACAGAACCACACCTTACCCATCATTATCTCTAATGAATTAAATTGTGAGCAAGAAGAGAAAGTGGTGTAGACTATTAGGAAAAGGATGAGAGCTATAGGGTGGTAAATTTATGATATTTAGGGGATTAACCCTAATGTGGTGATGCATAGGATTAACCTAGAAGAAGGTTGTAGAATCATGAGAGAAAGACAGTGAAGGTTAAATTTAAATATGAAAGAAGTTGTAAAGAAGGGAGTGGTGAAACTTCTAGATGTAGGAATAATTTACCCCATTTCAGATAGTGAGTGGGTGAGCCCAGTATATTGTGTGCCAAAGACAGTGATAGAAAATGAAGAAGGGGAAAAGATTTCCACTAGGAATGTGGCAGGGTGGTGAGTGTGCATTGACTATAGAAACTTAAATTTGGCCACCAATAAGGATCATTTTCCTTTACTTTTGTGGACCAAATGATTGAGAGAGTGGCTGGTCATTCTTGTTGTTGCTTTCTGGATAGATATTCAGGGTAAAATCAAATATTTATATATCTGGAAGATCAAGGGAAGATCACTTTTACATGTCCATACAAAACTTTTGCATATCGAAGGATGCATTTTGGTTTATGTAATCCACATGCTACATTTCAAAGGTGCATGATGGCCATAGTCGCAGACATGAATGAAAACTTTATGGAGGTGTTTATGGATGATTTTTCTATTTTTGGAGAGTCTTTTGATCATTACCTATTGAACTTAGATAAAGTGCTACAAAGATGTGACTCCTCACATTTAGTTTTAAATTGAAAAAAAAAGTCATTTCATGATCCAAGAGGGAATCATATTAGGCCATAAGATTTCATATAGAGGGATTAAGGTGGATCGAGATAAGACAGAAGTAATTGAAAAGTTATCGCCTCCCTCTAACATCAAGGGTGTACGTGTTTTTCTTGGTCATGTAGGGTTTTACAGATTGTTCATTAAATATTTTTCCCTTATTGCAAAACCTTTGACTCATCTATTGGTAAAAGATGTGCCTTTTATTTTTGATGTCAACTTTTTGAATTCTTTTAATAGGTTGAAGAAGGCACTCATAATAGCATCAATTCTGACATTGCCAGATTGGTCTCTCTCGTTTGAGATTATGTGTGACGCAAGTGACCATACTATTGGGTGTGTACTAGGCCAATGGAAGGAGAAAAGGCTACATGCTATCTATTATGCAAGCAACACGTTGATAGGAGCACAATTAAATTATACAACTACTGAAAAAGAACTACTTACGGTGGTATTTGCTTATAAAAAATTTCGTTCTTATTTACTAGGTTCACAAGTTATTGTGTTTATAGACCATACATCATTGTGTTACCTTTTCACTAAGAAGGATGCCAAGGCTAAGCTTATTCGATGGGTTCTCCTGTTCTAAGAGTTTAATATTGAAATCAAAGATAAGAAAGGAGTAGAAAATGTTGTAGCGGATCATTTATCAAGGCTTAAATTCGGACATCATAAAGAATAAGAGGAAATTCAGGAAAGCTTTCCTGACGAGACTTTGATGATGGTAGATAACCCTTTCCTTGGTTTGTAGATATTGCAAATTGCCTCTCAGGTGTTATTCTTCCATCCGATTTATCATATCAACATGGGAAGCATTTCTTATTTTAGTGTGCTCATTATATTTAGGATGAACTGTACTTTATAAGATCTGTGCTGATAGTTTAGTTAACAAGTGTGTTCTTGAAGATGAAATGCCTGAGATCTTAACTCAATGTCATAGCTGACAGTATGTAGCGTATTATGGAGCTAACAAGACTACTGTACAGATTTTAGAGTGTGGATTCTATTGGCCAACTTTGTTTAAGGATGCTTGAGATTTTGAGCTCAAGTGCGATAGATGTCAAAGAGTTGGCAACTTATTAAAACGAGATGAAATGCCGCTTTCGAATGTAATGGAGGTAGAGATATTTGATGTATGGGGTCTAGACTTTATAGGACCATTCTTACCCTCTGAAGGCAATACCTATATCTTGGTTGGAGTTGATTATGTTTCTAGATGGGTCAAAGCGGTCGCTACTCTAACCAATGATGGCAAGGTGGTTCAGAAGTTCATTAAGAAGTTTTTACTAGATTTAGGGTGCCTAGAGTGATCATAAGTGATGGGGGAAGTCATTTTAACAATAAACCATTCGAGAACCTTCTGAGAAGATATAACATTTATCATAGAGTGGCTACCCCATACCAACCCCAAACTAATGGTCAAGTGGAGGTGGTGAATAAAGGGCTAAAAAAGATTTTAGAGAAGACAATGAACATTTTAAGAAAAGATTGGTCAACGAAACTAGACGATCCACTGTGGGCTTACAAAACAACTTTCAAGACCTCCATAATCATAACACCATATCGTCTTGTGTATGGCAATGCATGTCATTTAACATTGGAATTGGAGCATAGAGCATATTGGGCAATCAAGAAATTGAACATGGATTGGAAGTTGGCAGAGAAAAGAGGTTGTTACACCTTGACGAGTTGGAAGAGTTAAGGTATGATGCTTATGAAAATGCCAAGCTATATAAAGAAATGGCTAAGAAGTGGCATGATGGCCATATCAAGAAGAAGGAATTTAAGAGTGGGGATTTAGTATTTTTGTTTAATTCAAGACTTCGACTATTTCCTAGAAAACTCAAGTCAATATGGAGTGACCTTTTAAAATCCTTCAAGTGTTTACCCATAGAGCTGTGGAGCTAGAAAATGATAATGGGAAAACATTCAAGGTCAATGGGCACTGCTTTAAACCATATTATGGAGGGACATATCCATAAGCAAAGGAAGTTATCTCTCTCCTATCTTCCACTTTTTCACGAGTATATGTTGAATAGTCGAGCTAATGACCTTAACCTAACATGTTGCATCTCTTGTGTTGTTTTTTGTATAATTTTTGGAGTTCTTTGATTTGATTATTTCCAAACTAAGATTTATTGATGTTCATGTTGATTTTATTTGAATTTTAATTTGGTTTCTTTTCAGATTTCTTGTTAATGATATTATCTTGATGTGTTTGTAGGTTTTGAGATCATGGAGAATTCATTTAAGCTTTGAAGAAGGTTTGAAATTGTGAGGATCACCAATAATTCCCACATTCTCAGGAATTGAGGTGATTCCCACAAGCGTGGCTCATAGGAATCCCATCCAGAGGGAAACTTAAAGTTTCCCTCCCTCTTTTTTTCTCTCACCCACTTTACCAATTTCACTCGCTCTCTCTCTAACCCACGATTTTCTCCCTTCTAACTCTCTAAAACTCTTCAATATTTCCTTAGATTCTTGGTATTTTCTTCAATTCTTTCATCGTTCTTACAATTTTTTTAATCTTTTAATGCATTAATCATTCAAAAACACAAGGACTTAGGTTAAAATTTTGCTCTTTCTTTCTCTATGTCGAATTTCAATCTCTCTTTTGTGCTTGCAAATTTTTCTTCTATAACGGCACCAAAGAAGATGATGGCTCAAAAACTAGTTGACGAGTTACGATGTCAAGTTTTCGGTGACGACAAAAGCATTACGGCAGATATCGATCCCCTTTCTCGATTTACTCAGAAGAAGAAGGTACACTCTTCCATGATTTTAAGGATAGGGGAACAATCACTCCTAGGTATTTCGATTTTGAATTGTTAGATGACATAGGAGTGAGGACAAAGATTAAGCAACTAGCTGATAACATAGGGTGGAATAGGTTCATCCGGTGTGACATTCATATTCACCCTATGATGACAATTAAAATTTTCACTACTGTCCGTTATACCCCAAAAATGGATGTCTTTTTGTTTAGATTATTCAGTGTTGTCTATAAATTGGATTATAATGTCATGCATCATCCTTTTGGTTTCCAAAATACAAAAGTTTTAGATGATCATCCTGAATTTGATGTGGATTCCTATTGGAACATTTTAACGGGGGAAGATAGTTTTGATTCACACAATGCACCGAATGTTTTAATATGTAGTGTCGAATATTTTCTATTGCATAAATTCATGTGTTTAATTGTGTTTAATAAAACCGAAAGTAGCAAATGTTCGACTAAAGAACTTTTCTTCTTATGGCGCATGGATCGCAAGTTTAAAATGAACACACCCTTTAGAATTTTTCGATCAATTGTTAGTGTTTTCAATAAGCAAAGTTCATATTTTGGAATAGGGCATATTGTTACTACTTTAGCTTGCTTTTATAACCACAATTTAGAAGAGGTGCATAAAACGCCCCACGATATTTCAAACACATCGTATTTGAGGCATCTTAAGATTATGGAGGTCCATTCTATGAAACTTCGTAATCCTCAAGCGCGTGCTGTAGTTAAGAATAGGAGAAGCATCAGTATAGCCGCGTCTCAACTGTCGTTATCTTGAGCAGCTCAGGATCCAGAGGACAAAGCAGAAGAGCAGAACCTAGCGCACTAGCAAAGGCTGACCAACTCTTACAAACCCTTAAACAAATGGCCTCTAACCAATAACGGATGACATCTCAGCTAAATGAGCTCGGCACACAATTGCGGACAACACATAAGAAGTAGCATAGCTTGAACAAGAGGTTCCTTAACTTTTGTAGGAGGAATAATTTTGAAGCTCCTATGCCATCACCGTCACCACCACCATCTAAATAAAACCCTTTAACTTTTAATTTTTATTATTTCTTTTGTGTGATTGCATTTAATTTCTTTTTTTAGTTTTAATTTCTTTAATTTTGGTGTGAATTCATTTTGGTTTGTTTGGTTTGCTATCATATGTTGATTTCAATTTCTTGTATTTGAGTTGTTTTCATTCTTTTGTTTACTTTATTGTCATTTTCACTCACTTGGGGGTTGACTTGTTATAATGAGGACAATGTGATCTTTAAGTATGGGGAGGTGACATTGACGTTCTTAATTGCATTGTGTGCATTGTGTTGACTATGATGCATATTAGGCATATCATGTGCTTGGTGTTAGTAATGGTGTTTTCTGTTAGCAATAGAACTACACTTGAGTCATTCTGATAAATACTACAATAAAATTCTGTCTTATAGTTGGAATTAGATTGAATACATGCTTGAACTCGAATTAGGCTACTTGAATAGAAAATGAACCATATACAGTGATGAAAAGTAGTTGGTAACATTGGCTTAGTCACAAATTGACATGTGAACAATGAGCTAGTGTAATCAATTGAGCTATAAGTGAGGATTGAGATATATGACTCCATCTTTAGTCATTTCATTTTTTTTGTTAAGAGTTACTTCCTTAGTTTACTATCTTCAGAACTTGCTTTGAATCAGTTTGAGTCTACTGGAAGCATGCTTAATAGAGATGATATAGGCCCTTTTTATGTTAACCCTTGGCTTAAATGACCTACCCATTAATTATCCCTTGCTAACCCCATTGAGCCTTAACCTTTTGTTTCTTGAAAATACCCAAAATTTTAAAACTTTAAACCCCATTATCTTACCCTTTCACAAGCTTAGTAAAGTATTAAGTAATACATTAGTTGGGATTGTGTTAAAAATTTTCTGAGATGAGTTGATTATATTTCTGCCTATGGATTACAATGTATATAGCTGCTTTTGTATTCATAGTTCTTCCATGTATTAAAAAAAGAAAAGAAAAAGGAAGAACAAGTGAGTAGCATTAATATGTCCCAGAGTTATGATTTGTTATCCCGTTTTATATGCTTTTTACACTACTTATGCTTGTGCTTCACCCTTTTCCCTTTCTTTTTACCCACCTTAACCCTTACCACATTACAACCCTAAACAAGTCCTTTTGATCTATTCATGTATGTAATCATTGTAGAAGAGAATTGGTGTATTAGAAAGCCTATGGTAATATAGTTTCCTGTAAGAAGTTTGAGCGAAACACTAACACTTAAGAAAAATGAGTGAAAACTGTGAGGAAAGTTCATTTCTTCATCTTTACTTATCTTTGAGTGATTATGCCAATTGTGAGTTTGCTTATGTACACCGATGAGAAACTAATCATGATATATGCATTAACTTAATATTTGAGTTGGCTGAATTTGAGGGATTGTATATGTTGATCTATGTGTAAATGAAATGGTAGAATTGATTGGTTATATTTATTTTGCTTGAGGACAAGCAAAGATTCAAGTATGGAGATGTTGATAGGTATGCATTAGGATATGTTTTTATAGGTAATTGGCATGTGTTTTCTATCATAATTATTGATTATTGTTCTAGTTTAGGATTCATTTTGTATGTTTTTGTTAAGTTTGATTTTCTTTGTTGTTCTTGTGTGTTTAATGTTAATTAAGGGCAAAAATGGACTATTTTTATGTAAGAAGAAGGAAGAAGCAACTTGGAGGGTGAACTAAAGATCAAAGAGGAGAAGAAATGAGGGGTGCATCTATGACAAATTCTGAAGAAAATGAGAGATGCATCTATGACAAATCCCACTAAAAAACCTAAGTTTAATGGTTCGTGGGAATTACAATCCGAATCAATCTGTGAGGCCTCATTAAACTTAGGTTTTTTGGACTATAAAAATAGAATTAAGCCTCCATCTTCAAGAGAGATGACACCCACCTGTAGAAACACCATCCTTGAGTCAAGAACACATGTTTGGAGCATTAACGAAGGATTGATGCTGGCACCCCACCCTAGCGAGTTGCGTGCCCGACGTCCTATGTGACCTCTGGACGCGCATCCCACAAAGGAGGAATTCCCCACCAGAAACGAATTTATTTCACTTACCTCCAATCAGAATTAATGGTAGGCCCTAAAGGAAATTCAGTCTAACAATATCAAAATACTCATTTGGTTCAGAAAATATCCAATTCCTTTCACTTTGACTTAATCCCTAAATTTTAAAAATAATATCAAAAATTATAAATTGTATGGAGAGGTAGAAAAATGTCTTAGAAAACCAAGGCTCCAAAAATCAGGTCAATTGGAGGTCGGAAGAAAACATTTTGGCCAAAAGAGCGGAGAGAGGCCAAAAATCCAAGAGGTAAAGAAATCAGAAAAATTGAAAATCGGAAAATCGGCATAAGCCGTGTCGCACTGCGATCGTGTCACGATTGCAAGAGGCGCGGCTAAATGCTCGCGCTCTCGACCTCATCGCGAGCGCGAAGCACGTGCTGGATACGCGCGCTCACTAGCCCTCGCGATCGTGAGACGCGCGCTGGATGCCCGCGCTTGCGACTGCCTCGCGATTGTGACTGCCCGCGCTTGCGATCGCGAGGAGCTGCGTGACTAACCATGCCTGCTCTCGCGACTGCCTCGCGGTGGCAAGGCACTCGCTGGATGAGCGCGCTAGCGAGGAGCTGCGAGGCTAACCCTCGCCCGCCTTTGCGACCGCCTCGCGATAGCAAGGGGCGCGCTGGCACTCGCGCTCGCGAGGAGCTACGAGGCCAACACATCAAAATGACAGTCCACTTCAAATATCCATAACTTCTTACTCAGAACTTCGAAAACTGTAAATTTGGTATCAATAAAAATTTAAAAAGAAGCTCTATAACTTCCATGAAGGATAAAAAAACCAAGTTGGTCTTTAAGGATGCTAAAAACCACTGCAAAGGAACTGTCTGCAAAAAAACACCTTAAACAGTAACAGAATTTCTAGACATCATAACTTTCCACTCTATGGGCCAAAAATCTCATACTTCATATCATCAGAAAGATAAAACGAAAATCCACAACTTCCGTGAAGACCATAAGAACAATTTCAAACTCTAGGAGGGTCAAACGTTCATTCAAATTTTCTACCCAGAAACTTATAATTTTGACAGCACCTGCACCAAATTTCAACAATCCACATCTTTCAACTCCCACATCCAAAAGTGACATATGATACACCATTGGAAAGATAAGAAAATCCTCTATAACTTTAAAGAAGACTAATTAATCCAATTTGATCCACATAAGTCCAGAATTGGCTCCAAAAACAGTACACACAAAATCTATCCTTATGAAAAGTTTGCAACACACAAAAAGTAATCCGATGGAAACAATAACACA
>JANZXR010029368.1:0-14609 GCA_027575705.1 Erythroxylum echinodendron | reverse complement strand
CAAAATGCTTCTTTTGACATCCCACAAAATCCTCCATGCCTTCTGTTTTTCTACTAGGAAAATGAGATGATATCAGTGACAAAAGAGGAGAGAACAGAAAGCGCGAGAAGGGACATGTCCATACTTCTTACCAAGTCATAACTAAAATCAAGATTAAAACCAGCTCACATACAGCAAGTTAAGGCACTTATTTTCAATGCATGTCTTTGAATACTTTTCTGGTTGAAATGATTAGGAAATGGACATGTTGACAAAATGAAATTGACAATTTTAATTACTGGGAAGCAACTTCACAACTTACCCTATCCCTACCTGCCAAGGTCAAATATTAATAATTGGATCTATTGATACATCTTGTAGGATCTAATTAACACTCGCCTGTCAGGATTTATACCTAATGTTTTAATTAAAAAATTATTAAGTTAAAATGCATTTTTAAAAAAATACAATAATAAGTATTAAATAGGTCGTCAAATATACATAATAATTCTTAAATTAAATGAATGTATTTTTAGATTCTGCTTATCCCTATCTTCTATTGATCATTATCATCATCATCAACACCTGATTAAAATCTCGTTAAAATATGAGGTTTAGAGAGATTACACAGTATTGTTCCTATCAAATAGAGACATTGTTAGACCCAAATGCAATATGTTACGAAGATACTTCAAAAATAAAAATGGACTGTGTAAAAAATTAAAGTCAATAGTTGGATGAATAATTAAAATAGAATTCAATAAAATACATAGGAAATTAACATCGACTTCACTTCCGTTCAAGTTGATAATTAATGTCACATGCATGTCATCCATCTTTACATTATGTGAATGGAAGTTTTTATTTACCTCTTCCTTTTTAATAATGGGAAAAATATTTAAAATAGGTATTTTTAAAAATTAATATTGGATAATTTTTAAAAATTATTTTAGTTCAAATTTTAACTTTTTCACTTGATTTACTTTAATAGCTCTTATTGTTAAATATCTATAATTTTATTAATTAATTGGTCAATTTTGATAAACTAAAATAAATCAATTAGTTTTCAATTAAACTTTAAATTCTTGTAAGGACAATTTTTTTCAATCATATTTCAAATTATTTGATTTTATTCAATCTTTAGCTAATTTTATGACGGTTTAATATCAGTTGAAATTTTTAAACTTTAAATCTTGTCTTACTAATTTAACATCATTTCCAGTTTTTAAAACATTTTTCCCATCACTTAAAATATAATTTAATATTAGAATAATAAATTTTCATGTAAATTGATCTTTTTATTTTAAAATAATTTTCTTATTTGTATTATTGTTTATTTATTATACAACTTTATCTGTTATATTTTATTATCTATTTATAATTCCAAAATAATATTATATTAAAATTAAAATTTTAATATTACGTCATTTTGAATAAAAATTACATCAAAATTTAACAAAAGGGTTGTGTCCATATTATAATAGAGTAGATAATAATTTTCTAAATACAAAAATTAAAATAAGTATATTTAACCCTTCAATATTACAAAAAAAAAAAACTTTGAAAACACGCCCTCTTGTAGCTTTAATTGGACGATCCTCCGTGGGGACAACGTTACATTGAGCTTGTGAATTATCAATAGTTTCAAACGAAGCTTTTGCCTATCTGGTGAAGTGAAGAGGTTGTGATATATATAATTAATTGTTTTGTATGTTATTTGATAAGTCTCACGAATCTATCAGAAAGTATCATTTTAGTCCATTGGTAAAATTTGTTTCAGCTTCTGTTCTATCTCAATGTGTGAAGACTGAAGAGAGCCTATACAACAAGGTTTAGTTAACTCATAGGCACAACAAAATGATGTTCTACATTGTCTTTTCCCTGACTTCTTCTCTACTTGATCTTGACCTGAAGCAGCTCGTCTTTCAATTTCCTGAAGAACATTCGTATCATGATCATACCAGGACTGCTTTTGACATGTCCAGGAGACTCAAACTGCAAGCTCCAAGCAAAACTTCTGGGAGTTCCTCCTCAGTGTTAGCCTACACAAGTTGATCAATCTTATATTGTATTTTTGCAAGTTTGGTACGAAGTAAAATCAGAAACTTAAGAACATTGAGCATGGCATCATTTTGACTTGGGAAGTGTCATTCTCGGGGGATGGATGATTATACCTGTACCACAAATGCCGTTTCAACGATCGAATTGTTTAGATATCCAAAAACAAGATTAGACACTCCTCTTGCAACTCGGGAAGATCCGACTTCGATTTCAAGCTGAAAATTTATGCACATTTAATTGGTTAGAGTATCACAGCCTCTGTGAGGTCGAAAACTGCTGATACATGGTTCTGTCTGATGTTATGGAAAAAGAAGCTTGGATATGTGTACAAGGTCCGGGGACAAATTCATCTGCGTATGACTAACTGGTCAACGTGATCTGCAATGGTAAATTTTTTAATGTCATTATAGAGAAATCATGTGTGACTTACCTCCAAGTAGTTCTTCCCATGGAAATAATTTACTTCTAGTGCTTGAGCTATCAAGCAAGCTTTTTTGCCAACACTCTGCTTGACTATCCTTGATCCCTAAGGAACATAATAACAAATAGCTTAAGAACATGATCTTACTAGATACTACAGATCATATCAAAGCTAAAAGAAAAGGAAGTGACAGTTTAGTAACCTTAGCAACAAAAGGTATGAGCTTGAATCTCGAATTCCTGAAGGCATCATCTCCATTAACGAACTTTTGT
Source organism: Erythroxylum echinodendron (assembly GCA_027575705.1). Classification (NCBI taxonomy): domain Eukaryota; kingdom Viridiplantae; phylum Streptophyta; class Magnoliopsida; order Malpighiales; family Erythroxylaceae; genus Erythroxylum; species Erythroxylum echinodendron. Next base: position 11,876 of record JANZXR010029368.1, on the reverse strand, counting down.
AGCAATGGAACTTCTTCAATAGGGGAATTTAGCATGAAATACATTGCCAGGGTATGCATGGGTGAACCAGGAATCTTATCAAGTGTTCAGTTTTGTGTCAGTAGTTGCATTGTAGTTGATCATATAAACAATTTACGATCATAGCATCAACGGGGGGAGTTCATAAATATCAGACTTGTTACCTGGAAGTTGACAACAAAGAAGAACTCGGGTCGACCTTGTGCTGCATACTTCTGCATGGGCCAAAGAAGAAATTCAAGCAGGATGTTTATTCCATTTGATGTCTTCTTCAATTCATGAGTTTTTGTAGATAAACCACACAAAACCTGTAAATTATTAAGACATAATGACAATGATCGATGAACCTGAGCAATGCTATTAGGACGGCTGCAGAGATCAACTTGTTTTTGGTCTGACTTTAGCCAATCTGCACCAACCATTTGTGTCAAAGTACCTTTTGCCTTAACCTGAATGGAGAAAGTACAAATATTGTTAGACAATTGCATGTAGTTCTTCGAAGTTAGATAATTTCAAGCAGTTCTTCTAAAATAAAACGGATCGCAAATATCATTTACACCTTCCGATGATCCTTGAGATAGGTTTCCCCTCGTATTAAATATGTAGACGGATCGGCAGCCCTCCAAGAGCAAGGTAAAGTACCAGTAGGATCATGCCGAAGAGTAGCTCCAAAAGAGCATAAAATGCCTTCTTCCTTTGTCAGGTCTTGTAACTCCACATAACCTTTCTTTTCAACTGTGAAAGACAAGTACATGCAATCAAGGAGTTACATTTCATCCATTTTCAATCGCATAACTCTGTCAAAGTTAACATGTATGGACTAACCTGCAAGGTCGTGCAACTTCTTAACAAAGCTAGCAGCAGACGGTAACCTGGGCTGAAGTGAATTCTGCAGTACTCAGGGACAAAAACTGAGCAATTTGATGATTTCTGCATTGAAAATTTTTAGAAAGAGTTTTCTAAGGCAATGAATTTCTAGTTAAACCATGTATTAATAGATGCAATCACATGACTAATTGCATTCACCTAACGATCTCAGGAAATCTTGTTACTGTCAAAAACCCTGAACTTGCTTAGGAGATGAAGTTTTCAAAGAGAAGGCAAACCAAAAGATCTATTGACATTAAGCAACTTAAAAAAGACAAGTTTGGTTATGATTAATAAAGTACCTGAGTAGACAACTCTAGGCTCACATCAGAAGACCAGCAATTCTCGAAGTTGTCAAAATCCGTTTCAACAGCATCAGGGACGTCAAAGAACTCGTCAGAGTCCTCAGTAAGACTAATCAAACTTGAACGCGCAGAATTTGTTTTTTCTGCCTCATTTTTCGGTGAAGATGCATCAATCTTTCCTTGCTCTGTGACTTCAGGTTTAGCATCCTCTTTTTCAGTAGGGGGCGGCAAGAAACTATGCTCTGATTCTCCTGACGATACTTCAGAAGAAAATTTTCCTGATTTGGCTTTAAACATTTCCCTTAATGCTGCAAATGTTGTAATACTGGTCATGAGCGTTTAATGGTAGTATAGTTCATCTATCTTTTGCATGGGCCCAGAATTTGCAATTACCTGCCATTCTTTCAAGCATTTGGATGGTTTTTAAACATCCAGATAATGGACGCAGATATAATTTCCAATACTTCCAATCAACAGAAAGCATGTGCTTTACTAATGAGTTCTTTCCTTGATTCACGGGCGTTACCACATATCCTCCACCTGCCCATTCATGAAAATCCAACATTATGTATGAGAAGTGACACTATATTGAAAAAAGTTGAGAATAATCGTACATAACAAGCTCTTGAGCTTAGAGAACAATCAGTGTACAGAGAAAAGAAAGCAACAATTCTTGAGAGATTATTTTTTGAATCTTTTGCTTGGTTACATTGTCTATTTCAGTCCAGTTTCGTGCACAGAAGTTAAAAATATGGTCCCCAAGGTTCCAAAAGAAAAATCAGTTTTTGTGAGGAGTGCTACATAGAAACCATAACTTCAATCCCATTTTCATCTTGGTTTGGCAAAAATGAAGTAAAAACCAAAAAGAAAAACTTGTATCAACGGCCACTGATGAACACTACTGGTTTGCTTACAATTTGCAAGAATGAAATGGAATTTTATTCCACATATCTCATTTCATCAATAGAAAGCAAATGAGGAATGATGACATCAAATCACCAACAGAAAGAGTAGAATACTTTTCAGGGAAGCTCGAACGTAGCCCTTTTGTGGTGGACATCTCTTGTGAATCACAGAATGGTATAAAATTACTGCAAAAACAGTCAGATTTTTTAGTTGAATCCCAGTTAGTGATAGCTGCAAAGTTTTGCCAATATTACCATATGTTCCATCATCTTCTCTCCTCCAATAACGTCCCACCAATAAATCTCTTCTCCTCATCCCCCTGCAATATATAGAACAGTCAAAGATAACATCTTGAAGTTAAAGTAATTCCCCAAGGTTATGTTATGCCTAACCAGTTGAGCCGTTCGCCACATAACTTTAAGTGGATTATGTCGGTATGACCGTCAAGACGCTCAACTACACTACCACCCCGAAAGCAGAAGTCCCATCTGCAACAGCCAGACTTTGTCAACTTATGAAACCAAGATTCTTATTTTGATAAGAAGATATTTTTGACAATTGGGTTGAAGCAGATCAACAGATTGTTAGAATTCCTATTCAATCTACATTGTTAGTGATATGACATACAAGTCTCAAGAATGTAATTTCAGAATATGGAGGAAGCATTTCATAAATCTTACTCTAATCTTGAGGGACCAAGGGACATAAGAGTTCTGAAAACTTCTGATGAAGTGCCATCAATAATACCAACTGCCATTACTGCTGGATGATCATCCCAACGCTGATGAGAAAAGTAGCAAGATTGAAAAATTAAGCCAAAAACAAGTAAGAGTATAAAGAGGCTAATAGATAATAAGTAGGCTGTTACTCACACTCCCGAAGGTATCTGGATCTTTTGCTTGTTTAAAGAGCCTTAATCCTGCATTGCAAATAGGGGTTTAAGCAATTATGCATTTGGACACTAAATCCATAAAAGGAGATTCTATCTTACCATTCCTGCAACCGAAAATTTTCCAAGGTGAGGGTTCGATAACATCAGATGCCATTGCGTCATTATAGAAAGTTGAGGAATAATTGATGGATCTTTTATCATCAATAATTTTTGATTTACTAAACCTGAAAAAGAAGAACTGCTTAAATCAACTGGATAGTCAATAAGTACAAGGAAGCACCTAAACACTTCACATATACAGAATAGCATATGCAAGTGTATCCTCATATGTTGAGACGGCTAAGCGAAAAGAAATAGGGTCAGTGTGATATCTTCTCTTGAAAACTTCCTGTTCATGAATGGACTCCAGAATTCCTCATGAAAGATAGGAAGGCAGATATCAAATGTATACCAGTAGTTACAAGATATCATTTAGCTCCGACTTGGCAAACGAAAAGCATAATCATTGGCAAAAATAAGGTATTTCTGATACTGTTCAAATGGCTAGCAAGCTTGAAAGTTGAACAGAAGAAAAGGTCGTGTAAAACTGGAAGTTTGAACTCCTGCCAGTGACTAATGTACCTCAGATGCGGCGACTCCCTTCTTTGAAAAGCCAAAAAGTCCTTTGCTCGATTTGGGTTTTCCTGGAGAATATCACAAAACATGAATCTCGTAATCTAACAGAAAAAACCGCTGCATAAATTAGCCATTGTTTGAGCAATTTGGCAACCATGAGTACAGCCTTCTGCAAGGAATGGATCCATTTTGCTGCATCTTCTGAACTACTTGCTCCCAACTGCATAAAAGTGATTTCAGGGCTTAAATACAAATCAAATACAAGTCAAATTAATATCAACAATGGACCTTATAGCACCTTAAGCCGATCGTTGTGATTTAAAGTACTGCAAAGGGTAAAGATGAAGAAGACCTGAAAACAAAAATGAAAAATATGCTGTGTTCAGAGTGAAATCTCACTAAAAGAAGAAAATGAACAATTATTCCATAAATTATAGCGGTATCAATCAATGGCAAGACATACTTTCCTGTTGATGGTCTCCCTTCCATTGTCTGTGACCCGAATGCATGAATCCAGTAGTGCCATTCTGAGTGGCTCCTGAAACTTGAAGCTTCAGTTGACAATTTAAAACAAATTGATTGAACTATATCTTCAAAGAATCCTCAGTTCAATGAGAAATAGCAATTATCTTTCTAGACTCTGGACAAGAAAGCTAACAGCATCAGACATATTAACGAATCCCAATTCAGACAATAGCCTTTCATCGCTGGAACAACAACTAAAAGTGTCAGCCCACAGAAAAAGAGAGCCAAAAAAAAAAAAAGACAAAATGTCAGAAGAAAACAGAGGTAAACACAAAAGACGATCATTATAACAAGAATGATCATAATCAAGTTCACGTATCGTCGAATCCAAGAAACAGGAAACAAAAACAAAACCATCGTAGAAAGACAAAAACTTCACCTGGCTTTGTGAACTGGATAACGTTTTGAAACACTTGAGACAGTTTTCTTGAAGAACATAGTACCTCTTCCTTGAAAACTGCAGACCAAAACTTCTGGACCTAATAATATATAACCAGCCATCCATTTTGCCTTCTGTTGAAGGCATACCCATATCACAAAAAACCACGCCTTAGGCCACCTTGAAATCAAAAAAACCTCAGGACACGCTTAACAAAGCTGCATGGTTGTCACTGACCTTTTCTGTTCGTTGTCAATTTTGGCAAGATGAGTGCGTTAATGATTATGGGTTTGTGTAAAGATATGTGTTTTGTATCCTCTAGATGTGGACGAGTACATCTATATATTAAGATAAGAGAATGACGAGGTTGATTCTCTGATCCCGCTGAAGGGATTCAGAGAATCAAAAGTTACACAGAATTACTCTGTTCTTTTTCCAATGCTTCTTTGTTTTCTTCTCCTCTCTGTCTTTGTTTTTAAACCACTATTTTTGGTCACCTTATTCATTAAAAACAAAAACAAATGTTTTAAGTATCAATAATACCCTTTTAATAACTTCACTTTTGAAAAACGGGGAGATAGTAGTTTTACAAACTTTCCGATTCGTTTCTAACAAATAAAAAAAATTAGAAGAATTAAAAGAACCAAAAATAAATCAAGGCTGAGATTTGTTAACGTAGTTCGACATACTTTGTCTACATCTGCAGGGCCCTCACCCAGCTTAATACTTTCATTAACAACAATAGTTTTATACAAGGCTTTACTGAGCTGACACCACTCAACACTTGACATTATCCCTTGTCGTCACGACTCATGAAAGTATTTCACACCCAATAGTACGACCACCTCGTACTAACTTCGACAGAGGATTTTCTCAAACAATGTTTGATGAAAAACAATAAATAAAAGACTTAAGTATCTGAACAATTAATATCGAAATCTAAACACACTTGAGATTGGAACAGAACAACTTTCTTATGAGTTTAACTCCTCCAAAAGAGATCTGAAAGTTGTTTTCACATAATCAGTCCAATCGTGAGCCACTCCACAAAGACGAAAGTCCAACGTGACCAATCCCCATACGATCAATACGTAATAGTGAATCTTCCACTAATGTTCACTCCAAAAAAAAAACGCAGTCGTGTCTTACTAAAACAAGAAACCACAAAGTCACTTCTGTTATATGTCACAGAAACGCAATTGACGCACCAACAACAAAAGCACTGAAGATAGTTGTGTCTCATCAAAGCCAGATGTCACAAATTCAATTAAGCTATCTTGCAAAAAAAAAATGCCATTAACGCACCAACAACAAAAGGACTAAAGATTGTCGTCAATTACCTCCACAAAGACACCCACGGCAAAGACCCAAAATCCATACAAAAAACCCTTTACCACACCTCTAAAATTCCAACAGTACACCTCAACCCTCACACACGTAATGCACCATACTTCTTGTCAAGATACACATTAATTAAAGATAAGACTATCACAATTAGAAGATTATCCCCAATAGTTTTTTGAATCCAAGTCATTATCTAATTAATTCCAATTATCTTATAGGTCCAATTAAGAAAGAATGCCAAAACAAAATAAAAAAAATACCATATATCTTAACAATCTTCCTCTTTTTGGCATTATTTGTCACAAATAAAAAAACTCCCCTTGAATAGCATAATTGGACATATAAGTATCAAATTCACAATTCATATGAACTCTTCCTCAATCCAACATCAAGTTCCAAAGAAAATCTATAGAAATAACAATCCAATCATCCAAATTTATCCCCTTTGGGACAAAAAGATGCCAAAAAGTAAGATGAATAGTCATGCGTATACCTTGAAATCATCCCCTAAATGGAACAATCACAAAAAACAATTTAATATCTCCCCTTTAGGATAAAACATTGTCAAAACGCATAATCATAAGTGAAAAACCAAAGGGGGTTAATTATTTTGCAAACTTTCCGTAAACTTCTTTGGCACGAATAAAATAATATCAAGCAAAACGAAAATAATAAAGACATAAAAAATTTGGTAACGCAGTTTGGCACACCTTGTCTACATCTGCGGGGCCCTCACCCAAGTTAATAACTTTCACCGAAGTACAATAGATTTACCTAAGGCTTTACTGAGCCGACGCCACTAAACCCTTGACATTATCTCTCAACCTCACTTCCTGTGAAAGAATTTCACATCCAATAGTACAACCACCTCGTATTAACCTCAACAGAGGATTTTCTTAACAGTATTTGTTAATAAAGATAAGAAATAAACAACTCAAGTGATCAATCAACTAGGAACGAAATAACAATACACTTGAGATAAAAAGAACAACTTCCCAATGAATTCTGCTCTACTGAAATAGATCTGGAAGTGCAGCTTCAACAACTCCAATTAAATCATATGGGACACTAGACGCACCATGTATATTTCACGCACAAATCCAGAACATATGCACACATTCAGCTGTGTATTTTTCCACAACCCAATTACACCAAAACTTCCAGCAACGTTATCTCCTATACCTCAAAGCCATAATCTCAAAAGCTCCATATGTATTCAACGCCCACTGCCATCAAATAAAGACATACACTATACTCCCATCAAAAATCCCTTTTTCCCAACCCACGGTTCATGCAACACCAGAGATGCACTTCAATTTTCTCAAATCAAGGAACGTGTGCAACATTAATCTCTCATCATCAACTCACTACGTCGTAGCATATATCCCATCAAAGATATGTTACTCAGCTGTCTCCATCCATACCCAATGCACACACACAGCACCGTAAGTCTAACCCCAAGATGCGATATTCAGCTCAAAATAATCATATGTGCAGCCAGCCGAAAACCTACTTCATAGACACGTGACTCCCCTACTTCAGTAACGCACACACACCAGTAGGCCTCTTGCACTAACGTGTGTTTATAGACTTCAATTAAAATATCAACTATGATGTACGTGTATGACCCCAACTCAACTAAGTTAAAAGAGTTTATGTGTATCACGCAATTTCAATATCCCAATTCCAACACTCAACATCTGATTAATACACATCTTATTTTCTTCATTTATATGTCCAATTTAAAATGCCAAAACTAAATAAGGAATATATAAAATGTATCCTAACAATCTCCCCCTTTTTGGCATTGTTTGTCACAAATATGAAATTCCTCCTTAATAATATAACTGAACATATAAATCAAATGCACAATTCATATGGCAAATACTCCCCCTTAATCAATTATCAACATCACAATTATCCAATCTTCCAAATTTTTCCCCCTTAAGATAAAAGATGCCAAAAAGCATGACGAGTAATCACACATATACCTTGAAATCTCCCCTTAAATAGAACAATCACCATAAACAATCTGATCTCCCCTTTGAGACAAAACAGTAGCAAAACACATAACCATAAGAATCAACAATAGGTGCAGTGGAAAAATCATAAACACGTTAAGAAAACAAATTACCACCATTCAAAACACTGAGAGATATGCCTAAAAGAGAGAGAGATAACCGAGAGAGAGACCCATACTGATGACAAAGCTGAAGCGTCTTCTATAGAGACAAATAAAAAGTCACAACGCTAACTACTAAAAAGATAAGACGACAACGAAAACGTAAAAACTAAAGAAGAACTAAAGAACTTTTCTTTTCCTTTTTTTTAACAACACAAAAAAATACTTCAAAAATGTAAAGCACACTGTCCCTATGTGCCTAGAAGAATCTCAAACCTGGTATTTTTCTTTAGCTCGAACGAAGATGTATAACACAAGTAGCCTGTAAGTTCTTGACAATCAACTCTTTTTCTTTCTCTTGGTTTTCTTCTTTCGCTCACATCTCCAATAACATTTTCTGCTGGATAATTTATTCAAATTCGAGATGAGGAACCTCGATTCAAATCAGCTTTTATTGTTTTGATTAGTTCATCATCCGAAGTAACTGAAAGTTCTTCAGTTCATGCAGTTACTTCATTAGCAGTAACTAAATGCAAATTAGTTTCTGCAGTTACTTCCTCAGCAGTAACTAACTGCAAATCTGGGCATTTTCTTGTTTTTCCTTCACTAAGTTTTTGTGTTTGTACTTGACCTTTTCTAATCCAAGCTTGCTTCGATACCATAGAGTACTGCTGCAAATTTAATGGAGAGTGTCTAGATTTTCAGTTTTGACCCCTTTGAAACATCATTTATAGTAACTGATAACATCTTGGCCTTATATGTCCAATGACTCCACAAAAATGACATGTGGGTATAAAACTTCGATTCTTTCTCGATGTTTCTTCTTCTCAGACAGATTTGGATATATCATCTTTCTTCTCATTCATTTTAGAGTACTCACCCTTATACTCAATTCCTTGAAGATCCCCTTTAACTTTACCAATTTCCAACAACTTTTCTAGCATTTTAGAACCTCCATTTAACATTCTCAATCCCTTTTCGGTACTTACTAATTTCATTCTAGCTTTACCAAGTTCATCTAATGCAACTTCCAATTCTCTTATAGCCCTTGGATAGTGTTCTTCATGGAAAAATTTTATTCTTCCAATCTTTCATTCTTTCTACACGTATTCACCCATTTTTCATACATAGCTGTGTGAGCCTCGTAAATATTCTTCTTTCCATCATCTAGGCCACTTTCATCACTGTTATAATCTGATATTGGATCTTGAGCTGAATTGTTTTCGAAAATTTTCAATTTCTCCCTTTTTCAACTTCAGTTACTTCCTTCTCAGTTACTGTTAAGCAAGTAACTGGACTTTTGCTGTATGGGGCAACTGACACTGAGCCATTAGCGATTTCTTCTTCGTTGCCATATTCACTATAGAAATTATTTTCACTCTAGGTGCTCGTGAAGGATTTTCCTTTTTTCTTCTTCAAAGTATTAGCACATTCGGCTTGAATGTGTCAAAAACCTTGATATTCGTGACATTGGATTCTTCTTACCTTCTGTTCACTCTCTTATGTCTTGACTTGTTGCCTTGAATCGTTACCCGATGAACTTCTACCATATTGTCTAAGGCTAGGTCTATCCTTCTTCATTATTTTCAGCCATTTACCAAAATTTTGTGTGAGTAGTACCAAGTCTTCGTTTTCATCTGATTCATCTTCTGCACCATTTACACATTTTCCAGTTTCCACTTGTAGTGCCAATCCTTTGCTTCTTTCTTGCTTACCGCTTAACAAATTCATCTCAAAATTAGTCATGTTTACGAAACTAGGATCTGCACCAACTTACTACAAGTTCTGAAATGGTGACCCGCTCTGATATCAATTGAAAAATCGAAAGGAGTTAATTATTTCGCAAACTTTTCGTAAACTTCTTTGGCATGAACAAAATAATATCAAGCAAAACCAAAGTAATAAAGACACCAGAAATTTGGTAACGCAGTTCAGCACACCTTGCCTAAGTCTATGGGGCCTCATCTAACTTAATAACTTTCACCGAACTACAATAGATTTACTCAAAGCTTTACTGAGCCGACACCACTCAACCCTTGACACTGTCTCTCAACCTCACTTTCCGTGAAAGAATTTCACACCCAATAGTACGACCACCTCGTACTAACCTCAACAGAGGATTTTCTCAACAATATTTGATAATAAAGATAAGAAATAAACAACTCAAGTGATCAATTAACTAAGAACAAAATAATAATACACTTGAGATAAAAAGAACAACTTTCCGATGAGTTCTGCTCTACTGAAATAGATCTGGAAGTGCAGCTTCAACAACTCCAATTAAATCATATGGGACACTAGACGCACCATGTATAGTTCACGCACAAATCTAGAACATATGCACACATTCAACAGTGCATTTTTCCACAACCCAATTACACCAAAACTTCCAGCAACGTTATCTCCTATACCTCAAAGCCATAATCTCAAAAGCCCCATATGTATTCAACGCCCACTGCCATCAAATAAAGACATATACTATACTCCCAGCAAAAATCCCTTTTTCCTAACCCACGGTTCATGCAACACCAGAGATGCACTTCAATTTTCTCAAATCAAGGAACGTGTGTAACACTAATCCCTCATCATCAACTCACTACATCGTAGCATATATCCCATCAAATATATGTTACTCAGCTGTCTCCATCCATGCCCAATGCACACACACAACACTGTAAGTCTAACCCCAAGGTGCGATACTCAACTCAAAATAATCATATGCGCAGTCAAAAACCTACTTCATAGACACGTGACTCCCCTACTTCAGTAATGCACACATACCACTAGGCTTCTTGCACTGACGTGTGTTCATAGACTTCAATTAAAACACCAACTGTGATGTACGTGTATGACCCCAACTCAACCAAGTTAAAAGAGTCTATGTGTACCACGCAATTTCAATATCTCAATTCCAGCACTCAACATCTAATTAGTACACGTCTTATTTTCTTCATTTATAAGTCCAATTTAAAATGCCAAAACTAAATAAGGAATATGTAAAATATATCCTAAAAATAAGAATCAACAACAGATGTAGCAGAAGAATCATAAGCACACCAAGATGACAATTTACTACTATTTAAAACACCGAGAGATATGCCCAAAAGAGAGAGAGATACCCAAGAGAGAGACCCATACTGATGAGAGAGCCAAAAAGTCTTTGGTGGAGCCCAATAGAAATCACAATATTAACTACTAAAAAGATAGACGACAATGGCAACATAAAAACTAAAGAAGAACTAGTTATTAACAACTTTGAATATCTCCTTTGCTTTTGTAAAGTGGGATTAGTGTGCTAAGTCTCCTCTTATTCGAAATTTTGGTAGACTTGAGGAACATATTAAAAAGATCGGCTAACTAAATAAGACCCTCTTCTCTTAAGCTCTTCCACTCCTCTATGAGTATCTTATCAGGTCATACCACCTTCACTGTTGGCCCCCGAATTTTTTTCGCTGAATTAAGCATGATGGTTTATGGAATAAGCATGAAATTTGAATTTTTGCCTTAGAATAATTTTGGGGTCATGATAGAAATTATTTTTGGAAATTTAATTATTTATAACAATTTTGGTAGGATTATATTTCACTAGTTAGTGAAATTAATGCATTAAGAATAGATTGAGGGCATTTTTGGCATGTCACTTAAGTATAAAAGACCATAAGCTTATAAGGAAGAGTAAAGTGAACTTTTTGCATTCATTAAGGGTAGAATGAGAAGAGGGAGTGTTGTCTTGCAATTAAAGAAGGAAGAAAACGAAAATTGAAGAGAGGAAGCGAGAGAGTGTCGTGGGAGAAGTGGGAGAAGAAGAAAAGAGGAGAAAGCTAAGCTAGGTTTCATCTTTTCTTAGTCTTCAAGAGTGATTTTGGAGTGATCAAGAAAGGAAAAAGGAAGAGGAAGGTTAAA